>PVKU01006984.1:0-94298 GCA_004027475.1 Anoura caudifer | reverse complement strand
AATAAGGGCTTGGTGATGATGAACTCCTTTAACTTGACCTTATCTGAGAAGCACTTTATCTTCCCTTCCATTCTAAATGAAAGCTTTGCTGGATAGAGCAATCTTGGATGTAGGCCTTTGATTTTCATGACTTGGAATACCTCTTTCCAGCCTCTTCTTGCCTGTAAGGTCTCTTTTGAGAAATCAGCTGACAGTCTGATTGGAACTCCTTTGTAGGTGACTGTCCCCTTGTCCCTTGCTGTTTCTAGAATTCTCTCCTTCATTTTAATCTTGGGTAATGTAATTATAATGTGCCTTGGTGTGTTTCTTCTCGGGTCCAACTTCTTTGGGACTCTCTGAGCTTCCTGGACTTCCTGGAAGACCATTTCCTTTGCCAGATTGGGGAAGTTCTCCTTTATTATTTGTTCAAATAAGTTTTCCACTGGTTGCTCTTCTTCTTCCCCTTCTGGTACCCCTATAATTCGGATGTTGGGGTGCTTAAAGATGTCCTGGAGGTTCCTAAGCCTCTCCTCATTTTTTAAAATTCTTGTTTCTTCCTCGTTTTTTGTTTGGTTGTTTCTTTCTTCCTGCTGGTCCACTCCATTGATTTGAGTCCCAGTTTTCCTCCCATCTCTGTTGGTTCCCCATGCATCTTTCTTCATTTCACTTATTGTAGCCTTCATTTTTCCATCTAATTTGTGAGCAAAATCAACCAATTCTGTAAGCATCCTGATTACCAGGGTTTTGAATTGTGCATCTGATTGGTTGGCAATCTCTTCATCGCTTAGATAAATTGGCTCTGGGGCTTTGATTTGTTCTCTGGTTTGAGCCATTTTCATTTCTGGGTTTTTGTTTGTTTGTTTGTTTGTTTGTTTTGTCTAGTCGCGGCTGTTACGTAGTGAGGGGTGGAGCCTCAGGTGTTCCCCAGGGCGGGACAGCCCAGTCACTGGGTAGTGACGCTGTATGTGGGGGCGGGGTCTGAGAGGAGACAATGGCGGTTGCTTTACTCACTTGCAGATTCTAGTTCTTTTCACCGCTTCCCCTTTGCCTGGATTATCTGCGCGTGAATGTGGGACCACCCGGTCAGCCAGCCGCCTTGTGCGGCCTCACTGGTTCTGCACAGCTGCCACCCGGTGCCCGGGGTCTGCTAGTCGCCGCCTGTGCACCTGGGGGCTGCCAGCCGCTGCTGCCTGCGTGCCCGTCCGCACCTCCGCTTTTTCCTGCCGCGACTCCGCCCCTCTTACTGGTCTGGATGAATTGTTGTTGGACTTCCAAACAGTTTGATTTTCTGAGTTCTGGTTGTCTTCTTGTTTCTAAATCTTTGTTGTCCTTAATTTTGGTTGTGAGAAGAGGCACAGTGTGTCTGCCTACGCCTCCATCTTGGCCGGAAGTCTCAACAGTGATTTTAGATGAGCACTGTTTATAAAGAAGACTTTATATTTGTCTTCAATAAGATGAGAAACCACCAACCAAAGAGCACGGAGTGATTGTTTCCTAAAGCTAAACTTACTCTAAGATCATGTTTTTGCCTACTGTTTTGTTCTGTCCCAATGAAACAACAGTAGTAGTTGGCAGTTCTTATCTTGTTGTTGTTAACACGCATTCTCACTTGGCACATTGTTGGCAGTCTTACACAGGCCGTACAGGTGTTTAGCTTCATTTTAAAACATTACTGGTTATTGCAACCCAAAATCTGGGACATTAAATTTAGTAAATTAGTAGTATACCAATATCCATATTGGGGTATGGCCTTTTGCTACTTCTCATGCTAGATGTTTCTCCACCTATTAGGTTTATGGTGTGTCTGAATAAAGCAGGGTTCGCTCTCTTCCGCACACTAAGATAGCTTCTCATCTTCTTCAGCAGAAATGGAAATGCCTCGCTTAATTTCAGTGCACCTTCTCTCCATATGGAAGCTTTTAGGTGTTTTATTATTACTGCTGATGGCTGTTTTAATTTGCAGTATGTGTTATTTGCACCCCATGGTTGTTCAAGCAAAGGATGTAATTCAATTAAACAAAATGATACTTGGTGTTTTGGAATACCCACACCTGTCACTGGGACCTTTGCCTGAGGTGTCCTTACTGACATTGGCAGGGAGGCTAGGGAGAGAAAAGGGAAATGATTATGTGCAGTTAAATGTTTTAGACGTAAATTCTTGTAAAGCCCAATACCTAATTTTCAAATTGACAATACTGTTTCTTCATAAGCAATGGTTCTTTTTTATGATAAGTATTGAGTTGTCCTGAGAAGACATATCTTTTCCAATGTTTTGTGTTTCTAACAGTGTTTCCAGAATGCTGGGAGTATCCTACAGATACTTTGATGATAGCTTTCATAGAGCAAGACAGTTTGCTAGGGAAGTTTCTCCAATATGAATGAAGAGCTGCTTCTCCAAGTTCTTACAATGAAGTTGTAAACTAGTCATCTTCTGTTTTTTCTTTTCAACTTGGCTTTTTTCTTTTTTTGAGTAAACAAACACTTTTTTATTTCTTGCAAACTGAAGTGCTGAACTCTGTGCTTTTGACTTGATTTTTAGAGCTGAAATTTTCTTGCTTTTGGATGCCTCTGCTGGGTCCCCCCACCCTTTCCTCCTTCATTAGTGAAGTCAGTCATTTTTTAGAGTCTGCCAAAGATGAGGCAAAGCTAGAGTAAGAGGTGCACAAAGATCCTAAGTGTTTTTTCATTTAAACACAACATTTGTAAAGTGTTTGTCACAGAATTCTCAAGTTGGAAAAAAATTGTGGAGTTATTTTCCCTCTTTGCAGACAGAACGTAAGCCATACTAAATTAGTAAATGTTCAACATGACATTCTTTAGGGAAAAGAAATACATCAATTTAGACTTCCAAGAAAATTTAGACCACCAACTATTAATTTTTAAAATATATTTTAAATATATTTGATTATTTAATATATTTAAATATAATATTTTAAAATAGTTAAAAAATTAGGATCCCTGTCACTTCTTGAAACTTTTTTATACCTCAAAAAAGTTTAAAATTCTATCGTATGTATTTAATCCAAGAGTTAAAGATGTCAGAGATTTAGAAAATGAAATTGAGGTCTTTGTTTTCTTATTTTACTTTATCTCCCCCCACTGCCCCCACTGCCTTGGATATAAATACTCAATACATTTGTGTTGTGTAAGTGCATGGAAAACTGCTTTTTGTGTTATTAGGCTGCAGATTCCAACTCTGCTCATATGTATCTCAGAAAATGGGGTGGAAAAAGAGACCTTAGAAAATGAAGGGTCCCACCCACAGCGTCCTTATAATTCTAAGACCCCAATTTTATGACGTTGTGTAAAGAGTAAAGTTACAACTCCCTTCAAATCTCACCCAAAAACAAAACAAGACGCTCTCACACTGCACGTGGACGCCAGTGGTGGCAAGTCCTTGAAAGAACGGTCTGGTTATGAGGGCGTGTGGGTGTGACACCTCCTGACAGCGGATTTCCAAATGTAAGGTGTGGCTAGCGTTGCGTACACAGGAAACGTGAGTATAGTGTGATATGAAAGATGTAAAAAATATATGAGGACTTATATACTTAAATGACAATTGTGTCCTTCAAGAAGTCTATCAGCGTCAGGATGCTGTTTGGTTAATCTCGCTTTATGGTTAATTATTAATCTCACAACAATTGCTATTATTGTGCTAAAAAATTTGGAATCTTTTGGGATTATCTTATGGCACCTAAAATTTTTTTTATGCTCTTGATTTTTTTGGAAATAGCCGTTAATAAATTGGGTGATAATGCTAGAGTTAAGACTATATGGGTGGAAGAGGGTATGGGGGATATATAGTGATGAGAAAAAATAAAGTAAAAATCAGGTGCTATCAGAACATAATGAGAATGATTTTTATGCCTGCATTATACATTGGCCTGGGAAACAATTAATAAAGGATTTTTCGAAAAGTTTTGCACAAAGGAGCATCAGTGGAATGATGAACCTTTTCTGGGCTGGGTGTGTCGGCTGCTATGGTTTTCCCACAGTGTATGTACGTATACATGGTGTGTGCGCACATATACATGGTGTGTGTGCACGTATACGTGGTGTGTGTGCGTGTATGCCTGGTGTTATATATGGTGTGTATGCACATATATATGGTGTGTGTGTACATATACATGGTGTGTATGTACATATATATGGTGTGTATGCATGTATACATGGTGTGTGTGCATGCATGTCCTATTTCTTTTGGCTGTCCTGTTTACTGTGGTCCAGCGTAGAGTCACAATGCAGCAGCTGCTGTTTTGGGCGAATGCTGCCAGTAGAGTTGTTCCAGCGAGTTTTGCTTGATTTCCGGGAGCCTGGGGAGACCTAAGGCTAAAACTGCTTCTCAGGCCTTTCCAATTGGACTAAAACCTCATGCTATATTGTGCTGTTTACAAAGGCACTGTGATCTTAATTGATTTTTTTTCTGTTTTCTAGTTCTTCAGGCCATTGTATCTTAATCATTTCTTTGATTTTAATTGCCTGTCAAAGTTTCCTGGGGTGCAGATTTTCTGCATACAGGCCAGTGCATGTTTTTACTTATCTTTAGACTTACTCATCCATTTGTGGATTAGGTAGTGCCTGTATAGTAATCTGTGATCAATTTGTGTGTCAACTTATCCACGTGCTTGGATAAGGGGAGCCCCATTATCAGAGCAGGCCCCTGTTCGCGGTGCTGCACCCCTCTGCAGGAAGCCCTGTCTGACCCAGCATCCACCACCAGTTTGTGCAAAGCAGGGACTCCAGTGAAATCTAGACTTCTGCAGTTATTTTCATGGAGCCAAGTTTAGAGATGGAATAGGGACTTGGAAACTGATGCCACTAGGTTTCATGTCTCTGGGATGTTTATAACCCAGCAGGTAACATAACCCAGCAGGTAACATAAAATTCATCATGATGGGGCCCAGTACTCAACCAGAATTGATTCAAGTTTATCTGCAGCAGAGATTTTCTTCTTAAATTTCTAATTTTTTCATTTTTCACTTTTTCCTAAAAGTTTGACCGTATATATTAGAATATACTTTGTGGAAATGAGTTTCTCTGTGAGGTTTTATTTCCTTGTTACTAAAATGAAATCTAAACCAAGCCCCTGGAGGTGAGTCTTTTGTAGTTGCTGGGGAAATGTGTTTCATTTGGTGAGGTCTAAGCAAAGCACTGGACTTATTATCAACTATATTAATTTCATAACCTGCCATTTATCTAGAGCTCTTTTTCACATGTTTTCATATTCCTTTTCATTCTCCATCAAAGAAGTTGAGCCAAATGTCTGTCTGCACCATTATATGTCTGTTCAAGTTTAGCTAGTTCTCAGCAAACTTTAACATTTTGCTTTAGCATTTGTTTTGTGGTTACCATAACTCTATTATTTTTTTCTCATGGAACCAACTCCAGTGACAAACTGGAAAATCTGCTGAGTGTTGGATTCCTGGCGTGTGTTGGTTCTGTGATGCCTGCAAAGTAATCCCCTTGAAACTTGCTGTATTTTGTCTTTTTAATAATTGCTCCCAAATCACTTTAGAAGTTCACTGTTTGCGTGCAGCTGCACTTTGAAACATTTGCAATGCTCCCGTACGACTCACTGTAGAGGCCAGAATCATCTGTCTCCACCGTGCTTGGCTTCCTGTGCTCCAGAAGAGGAGGAAACAACCTCCTCAAGAGAGAGTGAACAGGAACACTTGACTTCTTTTGTTAGACACACAGGTACTGGGAGTGGAACTGAACTCCGCTCGTGCCCAGGCCCCTTCCTTCTCTTCTGCTGTGTAATTAGGACCATGTTGGCTCTCACCGCAGCTGGCAGCCCTTCACTGTTGCCTTTTTCTGCTCATGACCTTTGATCTCAGTGACCTTTCCTGGGGTTAGTCCTAGGCCCTTCATTGTATTGAAGCTGAAGTGGCTCATGTGGAGTTGATTATTTCTCTGCTCACTTGGCCTTTTTGGTGCCATAACTCCCAGTCAGTTCCATTTTCTCCTCTACTTTTGACACTCTGCAGAGAAGGGAAGTGCTTTTGCAGGCAGCAGGATCAGTTTGTATGCCCGACTGCCTGGTCCAGCTGCCCAGAGGTGGGGGAAGGGCTGTGAAATCTGTAGGCATCAACATTTTTTAAGAAGTTGGTTTGAACGGTTGCATCCCTGTGAAGAGCTGCACTGCAGAGTGAGGGCTCTGAGTTCCGGTAAGAAGAGAGTAACACAGGTTACTGACGTGGGCCTGGCTGTGTGATGTCCTGCCGCTCCACCTCCAGACATGCCTCCCACTGTCTCCGAGCTACCAGAGCACACCGAGAATGCATCGCTGTCACTTGCACGTGACTGCTTTGAGGGAATCTTCCGTTTCTGAAAGAACTGGGAATAACCCCGAGATCAGTATGGTTGCTACCTGTTGGATGGTATATTTGTTGCAGTGAGATTTATGGTGGCACTTGCTTTGCCTCGCCTTTCCTCACCCTCCTTCTCCCCTACCCACTCGTCCAGTGAAATCACTGAAGGATGGAGGCCAGCTGTTACTCTCATTTTTCAAGACCCCATGTGGTCAGCATGAAGACCGCCACCGATCAAAGGCTTCAGTGATCATGGAGGAGTCAGCAGTTGAGGAATGTGTCTGACAACCCCAAACTGTAGTACTTTGGGGAGATATATGTGTGGGAAATGCAATGACGTTTTGAAACTCATTTTTAAAAAGTCTGTTTGGTATTCCATCCCTGGAATACTATTTCTTGTTTTTCCCTTTTGTGTTTAATTTTTTTTTTTTTTTTTTTTTTGCTCTGACCTGTGTGGCTCAGTGGGTTGAGCATTGTCCTGCAAATAAACATATAAATCTAATTTTTAAATATATTTGAGTAGTATTGACAATGCGAATTACTATGAATGAAAACTTGCCACCCCTTCAAAGGCAGTGTGTTATGGAAGTCAGCCCAAGGCCCCCTCCTCGGCAGGGAGTGTCAGTTGTGTCTGTCTGCCCTTGCCTCCCAAATCGCTCTTCAGCAATTCAGCCTTCTTCCTGCTTGCCCCCTAGATGTCTTTCTTTGGTCCCCACTTATGTCCAACCCAACTCATTAGCTCCACACCATAGGATACACTCTCTCCACTGCTCGCCCCCCTCACAACAGCAGCAACAAACCACGGAAAACACTGCTGCTTCTAGTGTATTTCCTGTCTTGGGAAACGTACGTCATTCACTCGCTCACGTGCCCGAGTCAGAAATCTGGGCAGCAGCCTCAATTCCTTTATTAATGGCAAAAGCAGCAGGGGAAACAGAGAAGTGGAGAGATAATGGATTCCAGAGACGTCTAAGAGATGTATTCATTCCCAATCCAAGTCATTCACTGTCCAAGTTCTAGTTCTTTTTTAAATATGTCCTTGTCTTTAAAAATGTTTTTAATTGCATAAATGTCTCCCGGATGGTTCTCTAGTATAGTCCCCATCCTCCTTCCCCACAGCCTTCGAACCCCTCATCGTCCCCTGCCCCCCGCCCCAGCCACTCTCCACGTTGCAGCGTCTGTGCTGTTTGAAAGGCACAAGTCTGATCTTGTCCCTTGACTACTTAAAAGCCATCAATACTCCCCTGAGGATAAAAAGCAAACCCTATAACCTGACTTTATGCTCACGCTTTCACTCACCTCTGTGACCTTAACTCTCACTATTTACAGTCCTCCTGTCCTTGCTCTACTTTCCAGCCCATATTTCCTTGCTCTCTGCCCCTGATTCTGCACACACGCCATTCCTTCTACTTGGAATACTCCCCTCCCCTTGCTCTTCATCCCTCCCTCCACCCTGTGCCCAAACTTATCCATTTGAGTCACCTAAATGTCTCCTTTGAGAAACCTTCTATCCTCCAAATCTATGGTAAGTGACCCCTCTGTTTGTCCTGTAGCACCTGTACTTACTTGCCTTATTCTGTTGCTCTCTTATCCCTCTTTCACTTCACTACTTTGATTCCGGAAAACCTTTATTTCCTAAAAGCATTGCCTCTTAACAAAAACCATTTCCATTGATTTTGATGGAGGCATGGTGTGTGGGCCCCCATCCAAGAACATGAAACAGTCTCACAGATAGAAAAATAAAGCAATTAAGCAAGAAAAGCAAATTTGTATAGGTGATAAACAATATTTTCAAAGTAAATGCAATTTGTTCCTAAATATCTTGCAATGAATTTACTGCGCTAGGTTAAGGAGAAAGAAGGCTTGGGGGTGAAGCGGGGCTGTCCTTCCTTTCAAACAGGAAGTCCTCCTAAGATACATAGTTATCGTGCATTTTGCATTGCACTTAAAAACAGTTATGGTACAGAAATCACCTGTGTGGCAGGATGAAGCCTCGACCCTGGGAGTGTTTCCGAACTGGGGGAAATGCTGCACGTGCCCCTCGGTGGGAGAGGCAACCAAGGTCAGAGGAAGTGCCCACTGCCCATCTATACGCAAAGCACCATGTTTTGGGCTCACCCATCAGAACAGGCCATTCAAATTCTTTTGTATTCTCTGACCAGATACCACGATGTCATGCAAACTGATGGGTGTATCTTTGCCCAAAGCTGTAATATCAAAGTACCATTTTTTAGTTTCTGATTGAAACAGTTGCAATACTGGGTAAAAAGAAGCCATCCAAAAGGTGGAATAATTTTGCAGGAGCCCTAGGGCAAAACGTTTAGCTCTGTGGGATAACTGTGTGTTTGAATGTCACCTTCCCTGACATGACTATAAGCCTTGGGGAGGCAGATGTCCCGTCTGATCTGTTCATGGCTGAGTTCCCAGCATAGCACAGTTCCTGACACATAGTAGGCCTGCACTAAGCACAGCTTGTGGAATAAAAGGTGAATTCCTCTGCTTTGAACTTTGGATACTTTTTACCCTCTCATTGCACTTACTAGGCAGGACACTCTTCTTTGCCCCAGAGTTCATTATGGTCACACCCCCTTCTCAGACTGCGGTAGCCTCGAATCCAGGAGTTGTGACTTCTTCACCTTCCTTATCTTTGTGCCCCTCTCAGGATCTCACCCAAAGTTTATGCCCTGTTGTAGGGAATTTACCGACTGAATGAATATTTCCTGGGAAAATTAGGATTCTTAGAAGTCTGCAGGGAATATTATCTGCTTCGCTAAATTGTTCAGATATTCAGAATGAAGAAAACTTTGACAGGAGATTTAAAATGGGATGTGATTAAGGTCAGGGTAGTTCAGTGGGTTAAAAAACCTGTGTTGCATGTTTGACTTCCCTAATTGAAGGCGTGCTGAATTAATCAGTACTTCATCAGAAACTGTTAAGTAGACATGTTTTATTTCTTCTTTTGTAGTGACTACAGAAAACATTTTTTTCTCAGCATATTTTGAAATACATTGAAAATAAGGGTCATTTCTCTTAAAGAAGGAAATTACTGTTTCATGAGGAATAAGATGCCTTTGCTTTACAAAAGGAAACTAGAACTATTTTGAAGAACAATACCGACCCCAAAGCTGAGTTTTTGTTTACAAATTAGTCACAGTTATTCCCTAAGCCTGAAAAGTAAAACTTTGAGCAAGTTTGATATGGGAGGATGGGGAGGGGATAATTCGGAGACAGCTTCGATCTTCCTTAGGAAAGCAAAGGCATTGCTTCAGAAACAAAGAAATCAAATCTAGAAATTCAGGAAAGACTTTTCCCAAAGGATTTTTCTGGCAGCACGTTGAAAAGGGGTTATGAAAGCATTAAGTTCACCACCTGAACAATAAGTTAAGTAAATGTTAGGGAAGTATTTCCTCTCTTATTACCTTTAGCTTCCGTTTGCCAGCAGAAGTGCTTCTGAGCCTGGGATGGCATAAAAGTACAGTTTGTTAGAGAAGTAAAATTGCCATCTGTGTAGATGTGAAGGGAAGACTTAAAGAAAGCCCTGTAATTCAGGAAATGCCAGCTCTTCTTGAGGAACTTTAGGCCAGGACTCCAGGAGCAGGACTGGGGACACATGAAAGTAGGGAGCCCTCCAAAAATTTTTACAGCTTGGAGGAGTTGTCCCTGATTTGTAGGTTTCAGGGGGTGCTATACTTGGCTGTTCTATTTTGTCTTTACTTTTTTTACCCTAGTCTTTCTTCTGGAGAGACTGAACTACCAGATACTTTCTTGGGAGCAAAGTGACCACTAAATATCTTCTCAGACACTTAAATCAGCCACTCAGAGCTGCAGTGAAAATAATAGAATCTTGTTGGCTATTAACTTTCTCTGAAGATAAGAAGGAGGTAGAAGAACTTCCTTGTAGTCGTGTTAGTTTCTTCTGAGACCAGCGATTTGGATAAGCCTTAACAGTTCTGGTTTTCTTGTGGGGAATCGATCAGGTTTTTGCCAAGTCCACCAGTAAGGCAAGACTAAGCCCTCTAAATTCCAACCCCTTGAGTTATTTTACTACCTCCGGTAGCTCACGGACGTAGAGGTGTGTGTGTGCTTTATGGACAAAAGCATTAAGGAAGGGAGAATACAATTTTGAAATAATTGGTGATTTACTATTTTGAATGCCAACAAGTATTGTTAAAAGTGTCTTCAGTTTTTGCATACAAAATTTTTAAAGTGAAATATATATTATAAATTAAAATCACACAGTAAAACAGTTGTTATCTTACTTCAAAATAAATTTTGGGTAAAAAGCAGTGGTTTTTGTATCCACGGTACTTTTTTGTAATTGAATGTTCAGATGGACGAGGTTTGATAAGCATGGCATGGACAGTGCCGATTCTTTCGTCCTTTTTGTGTTACTTTTATGTAGATTGAGAATGTTGCTAGAAAAAGCCTTGCTAGATTAAACAGTGAATGTTCCTTTATGACTGATCAAATATTTTAATTAATTGCTCAAATTCATGTTTTATAGTCATTCTGCTTAGCACAGCGTGAGGATTTAAACCAAGATCTGAGCCAGGGTATGGGTGTAGACCAAGAACATACGCTGGTGAGTGGGAGTCCCCTCACACTGTGCTGATGGTGGTTGTCAGGGGTGGGGTTGGAGATGTCTGCCATCTTTTTCTTTTTGGAAAACAATTTGACTATATATTTTTAAAGAGTCTTAAAAATGTTTATACTCCTTGACCCAATAATTCCATTAAAAAAAATCTCTCCTAAGGGCATAATTAGAATGGTTAAAGATTTATGGACAAAGATGTCCATAGCAACATTATTTGTAATAACAAAAAACATATACGTATGAGGTCTGTCTGGAAAAATCCAACCATTGTTAATATATGGTTTAGTATATGGTTAATATATGGTTAGTATATGACAAGAACAGTTAGTGCAACATCAATGTAACCTGGCAGCCAAGGAGAGTAGACTGGAATGCTCATGTGTGAACAATGACAGCTTCGCTGTACTAGTCAGTGGAGGTGGTAGACGCTGTTGAGTGAGCATGTGTACTGTGTGCCTGTCACATTCAAAATGACTGAGCTAGTAGATAAACGAATCTGCATCAAATTGTGTGTTAAGCTTGGACACATTCCTCCATGGAAATTATTCAGGTGATTCAGAAGGCCACAGCTATGGGCAAGTGGTGGTTGGCAACTTCATCACAACGATGTGCCTGCTCATGCATCATGTCTCGTGCAGAGTTTTTTGGTGAAACATCAAAACACCCAGGTGACTCAGCCCCCCTATAGCCAGATTTGGCACCGTTCGACTTCTGGCTTTTCCCAAAACTAAAATCACCTTTGAAGGAGAAGAAATTTCAGACGATTGATGATGTTCAGGAAAATATGATGGGGCAGCTGATAGTGACTGGGAGAACTGTGAGGTCCCAAGGTGCCTACTTTGAAGGGGACTGAGGTGTTATTGTCCTATGTTTAATGTTTCTTGTATCTTCTTCAATAAATGTCTCTATTTTTCATAGTACATGGCTAGATACTTTCTGGACAGACCATATATATGTATATATATACACACATATATATACACATATATACATACACACATATGCATAAATATAGCCTAACTACCCAAAAGGGAATGGCTAAGTATCTATAGCTATTACAAATTATGTTTATGAATGCTTTTAATAAGTAAAATTAATCATTAGATAAATAAATGAAGCAGGAGTTAAAACTGTTGCATACATGTTGTGGTCTCAATTATGTAAAGATACACATATGGAAAGGATTAGGAGGAAGAGCATCAAAATATTGATGTATTATCTTTAGGTGATAGAATTATCGTGTTTACTTTTTTTGTATATTCTGCATTTTTGATGCTGAATTTATTTTGTCAGCATTTGTAGAAATATATTAACAACATTCTATTTGTAAAATAACACATTAATTGTAGAATATGTGAAAAAGCTTGAATATTTTGTTTGAAATATCACCTGGCATTATGTTAATCACATTAAGTGCTTTAAAAAAATTCTAAGTGAGAAAAACACAGATGTCCAAAAAAAAAATAACAGTGTGATTTAAATCAGAATTCTCTTCCATATGGTTGAAAGCAGAATTCTGTGTTTAATTTTTGCATGTGAATATTTGAGTGTTTTATGCACTGGGACAGAGGTCAAACAGCAAGTTAGGGGCCAAAGCGATGAGTGGTGGAGTGGGCTGGGGTGCTCCTACCAGAAACCTTTTCTCTGCTGGCTGGTTTCCTAATTGGAAAAGAGGATAAGAGGAGGATGGGATGACTTTTATACAGAGGAAATTAGGGCTGGTTCCCTAAACCTGTTAAGGCCATTGGTGTGTGCGTAAAAAAAGTGCAGGAGCCCTGTTTAGTTGTAGTAAACTTGACCAAACAAACTGTTCATTTGGTAGAGCAATGTGGGACATATATACTTATCTATAAATTATAAATATATAAAATGTACATATTGCCCTGGCTAGTGTGGCTCAGTGCATTGAGGACCAGCCTGCAAACCGAAGGGTCATTGATTCAATTCCTAGTCAGGGCACATGCCTAGGTTGTGGCCAAGTCCCCAGCAGGGGGTGCATAAGAGGCAACCACGCATTGATGTTTTTCTTCCTCTCTTTCTTCCTCCCTTCCCCTCTCTAAAAATAAATAAATAAAGTCTAAAAATATATAAAATCCACATGTTATATACATTTTTATGTGATTAAATATAGGTGTCATATATATGTTTTCCAATAACTTGCTAATCAAATAGCATTAACACTAATATTACTGAGTTTCCTTTTTCAACAAAGAATACTTTTACAAATGACATAGCATTGAGAAGTTTTCCAGTAGTGTTAATGGGTCTACCCTGATTTATACACCAGCTAAGCCTCCTCATGGTCAGTAGTGTTTGTTTGGGAAGTTGGACCTAGGTTGCCACTGGTGGCTGTTGGAATATAATTTCAAGCTGCCTGACCCATATAGTAATTGAACTATGGCCTTGTGTTCATTGTCATAGTTCTCTAACAAAAGGAGCAAGCTTGCCATGGATAAATATAATTATAAACCCAGTCAACAAATACTTAGTAAATGACTGCTATGGTCTTAAGTTCTTTCCAACCCCCAAAATCGACAGATAGTGTGTTGGAGTTCCCATCAAGGTGTGGATGGGTAAACGTCCCACAGTAGTCGCGTCAGAATTACAGAACGACCGTCACTGAGAAACACCTGAGATCTAGCTGGACAGAAGTCCTACAACTAAGGCTATAAAGGAGAAGCCACATCAAGGCCTGTAGGAGGGGCAGAGATGCAGAACCGGCTGGTCCCACACCCACATGTGGCGGTTAAAATTTGGGAGGGATATCTCAGCTGTGGAAATCTTCCTGAGGAGTGAGGGGTCTCAGCCCCATACCAGGGACACCAGCGTAGGGTTTCAGTGCCAGGGAAAGAAGTTCCCATAACTTCTGGCTGTGAAAACCAGTAGAGATTATGGCTGAGTGAGACAGAAGTTTCTGGAGTCCCAGGGATTCCTCTTAAGGGGCCCGTGCACAGACTTACTTGGACTTGTTCACTTGAGAGCTTCAGTGCTGGGGCAGCAGCATGAGAGGCCCATCAGGGACATATAGGGAGGAACTGAATTATCTGGCTTTGGGGTAAGGGCTGGAGGGCCAGCTTTTTCCCAGGCAAATGCTGGCAGAGGCCACTGTTGCTTTGCTGAACCGTCCCCCCATGTTGCTGGCATATAGGCATCATATCTGAGTCTCCATCAACCTGGCTAATGCTCTTTACCCTGGTAACTCCCTCACACCCAGACCCACCCAATTTGCAGGCCCGTGCAAGCTATTTCCAATGGCTTCTCCATGCAACCAGCCTGTCTTGGCTAATTCTTCAGACTTTCCTAAAATCTCTCAATCAAAGGTTCACAAACTCCAGATAAGCAGTATATGGCCTCAGTGTGCCCTGTGTCTCTTGCTAAGTTGCCCCAGGCCTAGCACTAGTAGTAGTCAGCCTCAGTTCACAGCTTGACCTCTCCTAGGCACCTCCAAATCCAGCACAAGAACCAGCCATCTGCATATTGCTTTGTAGTCATGCCAGGTGACCCTGGACAGTGCTCAGGTGGCAGCTGATCTTGTGCTATACCTCCTGGGAAGCCCCAAAAGCAGTACACCTAGTGGCCAGCTTCAGACCACACCAGAGCATTCTTATAATATCAGTTATAAGGATGCCCAATGACCTCAGTGAGAACTTTAACAGAGAGATAGGAAACAAAAATGGAGTTAGAAAAACATAAAAGAGAACCAGTCAGAAATGGAAGAATGTAGTAACTGAAAAGAATACATTACAGGGAATTACAGTAGAGTAGATGAAACAGGTTCAGATCAGTAAATTGGAAGTTAAGGAAGCAGAAAACAGCCAATCAGAACAGCAAAAAGAAAAAAAGAATCTAAAAAAATGAGGATAATTTAAAGACAACTTCAAGCATTCCAGCATTCTCATCATGGGAGTGCTGGAGGAGAAGAGAGAGAGCAAGGAATTGAAAACCTAGTTTGCAAAATAATGACGGAAAACTTCCCTAACCTGGGGAGGAAATAGACACACAAGTCCAGAAAAGCACAGAGTCCCAAACAAGATGAACCAAAGAGGCCTGCACCAAGATGCATCATAATCAAAATGCCAAAGGTTAAAGACAAAGACTCTTAAAAGCAGTGAGAGAAAAGCAGGTAGTTACCGACAGGGTAGTCTCAGAAGAGTGTCAGCAGGTATCAACAGAAACTTTGCAGGCCAGAAGGGATTGGCATGAGATATTCAAAGTGATGAAGAGCGAGGACCTACAGCCAAGTCTACTCTACCCAGCAAAGCTATGATTTGCAACTAAAGGACAGATGAAGAGCTTCCCAGATAAGAAAAAACTAAGGGAGTTCATCCCCACAAAACTAGTATTCCAAGCAATGTTAAAGGGTCTTTTTGAAGAAGAAGGAGAAGAAAAAGATAAAAAAATACAATAAAATGGCAATAAATAGGTGTCAATGAACAGTTACTTTTAATGCAAATGGATTAAATACTCCAATTTGAACACATAGAGTGTTTGAAGGGATAAGAAAGCAAGACCCTTATGCTGCCTACAAGAGACCCACCTTAGATCAGAAGATGCACACAGACTGAAAGTAAAGGGATAGAAAAAGATATTTCATGAAAATGAAAACAAAATAACTAAAAAGGTGGGGTAGCAATATTTATACTAGACAAAAAACAGATTTTAAAACAAAGGCTATAACAAGAGACAAAGAAGGACCCAGTAATTTCACTCCTGGGTATTTAACTGAAGAAACCCAAAACACTAATTTGAAAAAAAAATGTGTCTTATATTCATTGCAGCATTATTTATAATAGCTAAAATATGGAAGCAACCTAAGTGTCCACCAGTAGGTCAATGGAGAAAGTAGAAGTAGTGCCTGTATACAATGAAGTATGACTCAGCCATAAAAAAGAATGAAATCTTGCATCTGTAATGACATGGATGGACATAGAGGCTGTGAAATAAGTGAGTGAAATAAGACAGAGAAAGGTAAATGCCAAATGATTTTGTATGTGGAATCTATACAACAAAATGAATGAACACAGAACAGAAACTGACTCATAGAGAACATTTTGATGGTTGCCAGATGGGAGAGCAGTTAGGACACTGGGTGAAAAAGGTGAGGGGATTAAGAAGTACAAATTGGTAGTCACAGAATAGTCATGGGGATGTAAAGTGCAGCACAGGGAATATAGTCCACAAAATTTTAATAACTATGTTATGGTGCCATATGGGTACTAGACTTAGTACCCATGATCACTTCTTAGTAAGTTATATAATGTCTAATTACTATGTTGTATGCCTGAAACTAATATAATATATGTCAACTGTACTAGAAAAATAAACAAACATTAAATTAAAAATAGAGTGTTATGAGAAACCTAATAGATAGAATTAATAAAGTATACCCTGTGTGCTAGTACTTAGGTAGCAATAATGAGCTGTGACATTTTAAAGGACAGCTGTGGAGTAACTCAGTAGATCATGTGCTGGGGTTAAAGTTGACTCAGGAATTTTTCCTCCTGCTTTTCAATAAATAAATACTTGAGGAAAGATTTGGCAAAAGGAAGAAACACTCCTACTTGTCCTCATTCTCTCAGGAAAGTGGCTCCTGTTAGCAAGTTATTTGAATGTTTACTTTGCTTGACTGCTTAGCAGTGGTGTGTCAGTTCTTACCCTTGACGCAAATATGAATTCAAATAAACCAAAAAAAAAAGTTTTCACACAGATGGCCCTTTCTTCCCACGAGTGGTAACCAAAATATCCTCCCTTATTTTTAAGAAGAGGTCAGCAAGAAAAAATTGAAGAGACAGCCCATGAACTGATAGTCTGTGAGCGGGATAAAGTGGCATTTGCTACCTGTAGATTTTGGAGTATGTGGCACAGAGAAGGAAGCACTTTTAGCTTTGCTAAATTGCTGTACCATCTCTGTACTTGAAAACCCCACACAAACAAACCTTCCCTTGACTGCCATTCATCTCCATCAGTTCTCCCAATTCTTCCACACTCTTCTGCTGCCCTTTTATAGTGAAACCCTTGAGTTTTCTGTGCCTGATTCCTTCGTTCCCTCCCCTCCCGTTCCATTGTGAACCCACTGCCAGGCTTCCCTGGCGCCTCCACCAAAACCCCTCTCATCAGCATCACCAGTGACCTCCCTTATGTCTTCCCCATGGTGTCCTGTCTATACTCCGCCTCTCAGAAGTGATTGAGAGAGTTCATGACTCTTCTAGAAATATTTTAAAAATACTTTTTCTCTCCAGCACAACGTTCTCCTAGATTTCTTCCTATTTCATTGATGACTTCTCAGTCTCCATTGCTCCTTTCTTCCCCACTGTTCAATCTACGAAGGGTGGAATGTCCCAAGGCTCCTGGCAGGTCTCTCCTCTTCCCTCATTTCCCTTAGAGAGAGCTCATTCAGTGCCGTGTTTTTATAGGTGTAACGTCTACATTTCCAGCTCGGACTTAACTGCACAGCCCCAGGCTCCAGTATGTCATTGTCAATCGACAGTAATACCGGGCTGCCTAACAGGTATCTTAGACTGAACTTCCTAGAGCAGCACGGTTGACTAACCCCCTCTCCATTGCCTCCAGTCTTCCCCATCTCAGTAAACAGAGCTATTATTTTTAAGCCAAAACTGTTAGCACATCTCTTTATCTCGTATTCTATACCCAAGGCTTCAGCAAATGTTGTTGGCTCTATCTTTAGCAAATGTTTTGAGTCCAGTTACTTTTCACCACCCCCACAGTTGACTCCCCGGTCTAACCCACCACATTCTTCTCTCTCTCCTGAGGGATCGCATTACTCTACTTGCTGTCCTTCATTCCTGCCCCACTTCAGTCCAGTCCCTTCCAGCCAGCGATCTCTGTAAAGCATACATGAGATGCCGTCACACCCCGTCCCTAAGTCCTCTTGGGCTTGCCACCACATTGAGAATATTCCAAAGTTTTTTTTAATTTATTTTTCAATTACAGTTGACATACAGTAGTAGATTAGTTTTGGGTGTACAACATAGTGATTAGACACTTTATATACCTGACGAAGTGATCATCACCCTACCTAGTACCAATCTGACAGCTTACATAGTTATTACAGTATTTTCTTACTATATTCCCTGCGCTGTACTTTACATCCCTGTGACTGTTTTTGTAACTAGCAATTTGTACTTCTTAATCCCTTTCACCTTTTTCACCCAGTTCCAAAATCTTTCCTGTGTCTTTCAAAGCTGGGTAGGATCTGCCCAGTGTCCCTTCGGTGCTCTTTTCCTGGCTCGCCCACTCTTGCCACCCTGGTCTTCGGCTGCTCTGCAGACGTGCTAAATAAGCTGCGTCCCCAACACGGGCGTGCCCTTGGGGTTCTCTGTTTGAACAATCCACGAGTCCCAGCCCCCATCTGAGAAAAGGGAAGAAAAGGGAAGTAGTTCCCGTTCCATAGGGTTGCTGTGAAGATGAAGTGAAGATGAAATTTACTTCATCTCAAAGATGAAGTCAAATGGTGACTCGCACATACTAAGCATTATATAAATGTTAGCTATTTTTTAAAAAATTTGTTTTAAGGAATGTAGAGGAGTGCATTTTGATTGTGTTGAGTTGTAGATGCTTGTGAGACATGGAACAAATGCACTACAGGCTGTTGAATGTATTCCTTTGGCTTCTGCGTAGTAAGAGGTATCCTAACACCTTGGAAGAATGAGCAGAACTTCTAATTGTAATTCAGCATCTAGAGATTAGTTTGCGAGTTGGGGAGATAAGGGATTGTGCTCATAACCATGTTGACTATTCAGATTAATGAGTTCAGCTGTTTTTGTGGTTTAGAGTTCTTTTCTTTTATTGTTTTTCAGTGAGCCAAGACCTGGATTTTGCTCCAGAAATCTGTCCTACCCGATTCTGTAACCTGGCGCTATGCATTCGGATCCTGGACCCTTCCACACACTACTCTATGGTGTTCTTCTGACTCTGTGCCCTTCCGTGAGTCCAGGTAAGTGTAGAAGAATGGGAGTGTTTTAGCTGGAGATTTTCTTCATCTTAATCTAAAACAAACAAAAACCTCGACTTCAGTATTTCACTGGTGGGAATGGATTCTAAAGACACTCATAAAATTTGTTCCACCAGCTGAATGATTTAAAAACTTTGGTTAATTTGACAGTTTAAGGGTCTCTTAGTAGTGCCGTTTGGACATCAGCCGGCCTCCCCATCAGTGTCCTTGGGACTTACTCCTTCTGTTGCCTTAAAAATAAGTATTTTTTAATTGTGCCTTTTTCAGTAAGAACATAGGTTTCAAATTTCTGATTTTGGAAATTAAAACAGGAATAAAATGCTGACTGCATACCACCAAAAAGAGATTTTAGAATCAGCATGTAATAGTATTCAACTTGGACTGAGAGAATTGGGTTCAAATGCCAGGACTCTGGCGACCTTGTCAAATGTATTATCTACCTGTCCCGGTCACCAAAAAGCCGAAATGTGTCTCTTGTTAAGTGTGGGTGGTACGGCTGAGCCTAATAATGGCCTTCGTGCATTTCTTTTTCTTTTAGGTTTTTGTAAAGGTTTATCTGTTATACACGTGTACATTGATGTTTGTTCACTAAGTAACATCTGTTTTCCTCTGTTAAATATGCTATACAACTGTATTATAGTTAGTAAAGGGAAAATTGATGTAGTGGTTTTGTTTGTTTGTTTACTTATTCATTTTTGCTAAACAACAACCTCAGATTTACTCAGGAGAGGCACTTTCCTGAATCTTCATTTCTGATAAAATATCCTGTAAAAGTAGAATCAATGATTTATTGATTTCTTTTAAAAAGTATTTTATTATGCCAGAGTAACAGCATTCCTGTCCTCTATTTTGGGTGGAAGAGAGGGCTCTATTTTGATATGTAAGTGCAAGACTCCTCCGCCCCCCACCAAGTTCCTGGAGGAATAGACATAACAAATGAGACTCTTCCAAATATTAAATAAAGGTAGTCGGGTTGGTACCCTATTGAGCCTCCTGCCCCCAAATAAGGATAGACTTCGTAGGTGGCGTGGCTTTCTGACTTTCTACTTCCACTTAAAATTGAACATTATTTTATGTTAAAGGGAAGTGGTGAAGAAATACCATAGCCTTGTTTATAGAATAACTTGCTCTTAAAAGTCAAACCCTGTTGGTTATAGGGGAGGGAATTATTTGTAGTGTGAAAGTCATCTCCACCTTGTCAGATTCTTAACTTGCTTTCTTAAAAGCCACTTCCTTAAATGAGCAATTAGCCATTTCTCATTTATGTCATAAGGATTCTTATCTGTTCTACCCTAATTGTTAAGTCCTAGGCTAACATGTTGCCTCTTTTTCTTCCAAAAATTGACTTTTAAGACTTCCTAGAACTCACACAAGCTTTAAGAACTGTTACATATATAGATCAAGTAAGGGATTGTCTGTCGTTACACAGACTGAGATGAAATGTATTTAATGTATTTTCTTTCTCATTCTCCTCTTCCTTTGCATACGGGGAATGTTCCCTTAAAGACCTGGCACCTTATTTTATTTCTGAGCCACTGTCTGCTGTCCAGAAACTTGGTGGACCTGTAGTTCTACATTGTTCTGCTAAACCTGTGACTGCTCACATCACGTGGTGGCGTAATGGAAAAAGATTGGAGAGAAACTTGGAACAGATTGAGATTCATCAGGGGACTCTGACTATTCTTTCTCTCAACCCCTCCCTTTTGGGTGACTACCAGTGTGTCGCCAACAATAGCGTCGGCGCAGTCGTGAGCGGCCCTGCCACAGTGTCCATTGCAGGTGAGTTTAATTTTGTCCCTGTTACGTGTGGGGTTTCCTGGAGTTACTGTCAGCACTTGCATTTGGGGTAGTGGGAAGAACGTGGGTTCTGGAGGAAGACACACAGAAGTTCTCATCCCAGCCTTGACTCTTGCTCTGTGTTTAACTTGGGGAAGTGTACTTGAACCTCTGTGAGCCCAGCCTACTTGTCTTCATCTGCAACAAGTGTGTGGAAGTGATTTTTTATTTACACAGGACAGTTTTCTAAAGGGAATTCTGAATTTTTTTTTTTTTTTTTTTTTTGGTTAGCATTTGAAAGTCCTTGATAGGAGCAGCAACAAAAAAGCTATTGTCTTGCTTTAACACTCAGTTATTTTATGCAGTCCTTTATCTTTCATTCACATCTAATTGTTTTATTTGCCTGATTACTGAGTGCTTTTAATTTGTGTAATTGAAACCAGGCTAAAGAAACAGGAAAATAATAACTGACTGTAATGAAAGGAATGTTGAGTATCGAGCTTGGGGAAAATCTGGATTCGTGGTTTTCTCAGTGCATTTCAGCCATCTGCCTTTCAGACGGTGACGGCTTCCAGCCCTGGAAACGTCTTCGTGAGGGCGCCCCTATTGACAGAACAGGTCTGGATTCCCCAGGAGTGGCGAGTTTGTCATAACTGAGAAGAGTAAATGTTTTTGTAGAGCTGTGACCCATGGACAGCTCCAAGACACGCACTGGAGGGCTGGATTCCCGGCGGCAGGCTGCTGGCTGCCGTTGGCCCTGGAGACGATAGAGCCCTTTGCACAGGCTCATCTGCAGGGGACTTAACCGGAGGGGAATCGAGACCGAGTTAGTGTGTGCAGATGATTCCAGTGACGCACAGCTTTGTTTTCGATGTCCTGGGTTCATCCTCAAAAACCGTCGTATTGAACCTGAGTTCAGACAGAACAGTGATGCATAGGAGAATTCAGTGCCGCTGAGGGAGTGGGTTGAAAAAGGCTGATCTGGACAGGATGGGAAGTTATGCTTTATAGTTCCCCCTCATGTGTTAAGAGCAGTCAGCTTTTCTCGAGGTGTCCGGAGAAGGGTGCCATGACTTAGCTCCCACCCTGAACCACGCACCCCTCCTCCGACCGCCTTTTGAGATAAGAAGTCCCCTCCCTGTGAAGTGGGATTGGCTGCTGCAGACGGCCAAGTTGCAGATGTTGTTTCTCGTTTTTAAATTTCTTTCAGGAAAGAGAGCTCGAATTTACATTTGTTTATTGCTCTGTTTACTTATTTTAGTTCTCGGTGATTTTGATTCATCCACAAAGCATGTTGTTACAGTGGAAGAAAAAAGGACTGCTTTCATTGGCTGCCAGGTACCAGCCAGCAACCCCAAAGCCGAGGTGCGCTACAAAGTCCGGGGGAAATGGCTGAGACATTCCACAGGTGAGAGCTTTTAGGAAAAGCCAACAGCACCCACAGGTCAGAGGTTAGTGAAAGAGCCCACTATGAAGCTCCATGTACTGGTGATTGCAGAACTGGTGATTATCTGCTCTCAGAAATCAAGGGCAGGAGACTAGAAGACATGGTTACATTACAGAAATGATTACAGTCCACACTTCAGGGCTCACCCTCTCAACTCACTGGGTCTCTGCTCAGACAGACCTCCCTCTGAGGAGACGGCCTCGGGGCCCTTTCCAACCTAATCCACCTGCTGCCCGCTGTGCTCTGTCTTCAGCTTCACTACCCCGCCCCCCCCCCGCCCCACACTGCGTTAGATGCAGGTCTGTTGGCCTGTTTGCCCTTTTTCTGCCACCCCCGTTCCTGGCTGGAATGTCAGCAGCACCTTCATCTGTGTTCTCCATTGCTGTGCCGCTTGTGCCTGGGCCATCCTTGGCAGAAAATAGGCCTTTGGAACATATTTGTTTAGGAAAAAAAAGAATGGGTAGGCAAGACTGAATGCTGGGTGATGGACGAGTGCGACAGGTGTGGGTCACTGTGTCCTTGTGTGACTCCTCCCACCTGCTGTCAGCGCCCAGCCAGTGACCTGTGGCCAGGTGTTTCTGGCAGGCTGGATTTTGTTACTCTAGTGCCACCAGCTTCCTTGTTGCCTTGACTTCCCCTTTCCTTCGTTCAGTGATTTTCCCTCAATTGCTTATTTGCTGCTAGTCTGATGTCTAAATTTAAAGCATAACTATCAAAACTGATTGATTTTCATTGGTATTCTTTGTAAAGAGAGAGGCCTAACTGCATTCCCTTCCTTCCTCAGAGAATTATTTAATCCTTCCATCGGGAAATCTGCAGATTTTGAATGTGTCCATGGAGGACAAGGGATCGTATAAATGCGCAGCTTTTAATCCTGTCACGCATGAGTTAAAAGTCGAACCCACTGGCCAAAAGCTCCTTGTGAGTCGTAAGTATTTGGGAGAACATTGGTAACTAGGAGAGTCCTTGGAAGCATTCCTCATAACAAGTTGAAAAATGAGAGTTCATTTTTCTTTTTGATCATATTTGTTCATCAGAAGAAAGTCTTACAAAAATTAAATACATAATGTGTTGTAGAATGGTACTGTACATGCTTTAAAAATGTAATGATTTGCCAGAGGAGAATTTGGGTCAAGATGACAGAGTGATACACATGTGAAGAACTTTGCCCTTTACTCAAATAAAAGTAAACTATAGTGAAAATATAACTTGGTATTAGTGGTGATCAAGTTTGTGGCTAACTGTGAATTATGAAAATACATATCTGTTCTCTTTCATACCTGATTTTTTGATTATGGTAGTTCAGCGGGGGTGGCACCAGTAACCAAAGCTTGGTGAAGCAGTGGCTCTTGTCCTTGTCGAGAATTCTGCGTTTCTAAACCGCTCATTCAGAAGTAGCCCTAAAGTATTGCAAACCCTCTTAATTTTAATCCTCTATTAAAAATGATTTAGCTGCCAAACAGGTCCTGGTAGTGTAAAGAAGAATAAATGGGAACATGGGAGAGCTCATAGATTTGCTAAGGAGGAGATTGGATGTGATAATAATTTTTTGCTTTCTCTTCTTTTTCCAGGCCCTTTTTCAGATGACTTTCACATTCTCCACCCCACCCTTTCGCAGGCAGTAGCTGTGCTTTCCCATAGCCCTGTAACCCTGGAGTGTGTGGTGAGTGGGGTCCCCACTTCTCAAGTGCACTGGCTGAAGGACGGTCAGGATGCCATGGCAGGAAGCAATTGGAAGAGGTTGTACTCTCATCTCGCCACGGATAGCATTGACCCTGTGGATGCTGGAAATTATTCCTGCATGGTGGGAAGCACGTCTGGAGATGTGAAACACGTGACTTACATGGTTAGCGTGCTCGGTAAGATGTTGTTCAGTAAGTGTTTTCAAGTGGTCTGACTGATGCTTGAACGGAAGGTCTGTTTGTGAGCTATGAGTGAAGCAAGGACTGTGAAGAAGTGTCTGCACCAGTAGGCAGAACAAGCTTCACATTCCTCACAGACTGCTGAACCAGGCAGTAGTTCTGGGTGTCGTAGAACATCTCACCTGGGCATTCTTGGGAGCCTCACCCCAGACTGGTTACACAGTGCACAGCGTGTTTTTCATGAGGACCCAGAGGGAGGAAACTGGAACTCAGTAGGATGGGAGGTTCTGGGCTGTTGTCAGGAGTGGTCTCCAGCAGTAGTGGCTAAGGCAGAGCACTGACTAGAAAATGTCATCTCACAAAGACATCTGTTTTATTTCATTTTCCCTTCTGGAACACTGTCATTTTATCTGGCTCGTAAAATTTGCATATTTTCACCTACATTTCTGTATCTGTTCTTTATGCCAAAGCTATTCCTTTCTTCCAGCTGCGTATCTCACTCTCATGCATAGTTGCAGAAAACGTTTTTATCAAAACAGGCTTTCATGAAAACCAGCAAAAATAGATAATAAGTGGTTTCTTGGTTAATACAATTCTTATAAATCTGCACATGTTTAATTGCAGCAATGGCCTGATGTAGGTTACACTGGAATTAATGTAAGTGTTTGGCAATGGGCTTTAACGTTTAATGACCATTAGGACTAGAGTAATATCCATAACTATTTAATTTGGGCATATGTTACAATGTTGATAAATGATTTACTTTGTCTAGGTAAAAAGTCCACTTTTTGGATATAACAGAAGTGTGTTTGTCCAATGTCCACCTAACCTTAAAGCTGAATTGACCATAAAAGAACTTCTGAATAGGGTTTTCTTCTGATTTGGCTCTTGTTTAGTGTGAAATCCAGGGAAACTATTACTTTATTTCAAACAAATCACCTGAAACTAATGCTAAGAAAAGCCCCAAATTAGAAACTCTGTGTGTGTGTGTATTTGTGTGTGTTAAGGGAATTAAGTGGGTGGAGAGTTCTATGAAAAGAGGTTATAACATATTAGTAACATATGGTTTGTTGTATTAGAGGAAAGTTAAAATACATTTCTAATTTTTTCCTTGACCACAGCAGATGGGAGAATGCGAGTAAACAATGCACTTTGGTTTTAACTCGTTACTGGTAGATAGAGAAGATTTTATATGACTCGTGTGGCAATTTGTGGTTTGTTTTCAGAACAGGCTTCCATTTCTAAAGGACTGCAGGACCAGACTGTGTCTCTCGGTGCCACCGTGCAGTTCACGTGTGAGGTTCACGGGAATCCGCCCCCCAATCGCACCTGGCTTCATAACGCTCGGCCTGTCCGCCCTTCCCCGCGGCATCTCACCACAGAGAGCGGGTTGAAAATCAGTGACATCACCATGGAAGACTCTGGCCTGTATCAGTGCATAGCGGACAATGGGATTGGATTCACGCAGTCTACTGGGAGACTTGAAGTTGAAAAAGGTAGTCTTTAGATCATGTGATTAACTGTAGGGAATCTTACTTTACAGATCGGCTTTTGTTGTGGTTAAAATGTAACTAAAGGGAACGCTCCTATCCCCGTAACAGAACTGTCTCCATGTTCCCTGCTCCTTTCTAGATGCAGAAAAGCCTTATTTAATTAAGGCCATTAAAAAAATGTTTAAAAATATTCTTCAATATACTATATGTTAAAAAGGTAATATGGTAAAAGTTTCTCATTCCGTAAAGAAACAGCCTTCTTTAATTAAGCTCATTAAAAAATTTAAGAAAAATTTTTTGAATATACTGCATATTGAAAAGGTATGTGGTAAAAGTTTCTTGCTCCCATTCCCCAGCCAGCCAGATCTCTCTTTAGAACCAGTGAGTTGTGTCGGTTTCTGAATGTCCTTGCACATCACACACAAGATACTCATACCACGTATAACTGACAAAGAGCAGTGTCTGGTATGTACAGAGAGCTCTGAACCATCACAGAATAGATTAGTGACCCAATAGAAAAGTGGGCAAAAGGCATTTCACAAAGGAGGAAAAGTACGTGACGTGCAACACGTGAAAAGGTGTTCAACATCATTAGTACTCAGGGAAATGCAGCTTATGTGCGGTGAGATAGCAGTTAACACATAAGAGTTTGGCAAAATTCAGAAATCTGACAGTACAAAGTGTTGGTTGGTTTGTCAAACGTAGGAGGTGAGACTAGGGAAAAAGAAAGCCATGCTGGAGAAAATGTCTTTCGTCATCAATATTCCATTGTAGGTGTGCTTAAAAATAGCCCTGGGGAATACCCGGGACCAAAAGCAGTCGGTGCCATTTTTAGAAGCAAAAACGTTTTCTGTGTATATGGTAAGAAGTATCTTTATCAACTTTCACTCAGAACAGGGTTTTCTTCCAGGCTTTTTATAATCAGGCCCCCTTCCCCCCACCCCAGGAGCTGACAGTTTTCATGAAAAGATATCTAGTTTTCTCCTGTTTTGTACCTTCATGTTAAAGTCTGAGGTTTTAGCTTCACACATTGTATACTTATAGTGGCCAAATGTGCATAGGATGCCTACTGCAGAGGTCTTGGCAGATCATTACATTCCCTTCTTTCTGAGAGACGGGAGGTCTGTGTGGGAAGTGTCTGGGTGTTAACGACTCTGAAAACCCTGACAGCAGTGTCACCTGGTGCGAGTTGAGGACTGACAAGGAGGGGGCTGGCGTGCTGCGGTCATCACCATCACGACTGCATCACTCCTTGCGCGTGACATACGAACGGTGCATTTCAGTGGGTGATCGTGTTCCTCATGCTGTCCTGCATGTAAAACACTTATGTGGAAACACGTGCGTGAAAGACGTTTCTGACTATGACTTGGGCCCGACGTCAGGAACATTTATGCACATGGGGGCGAAATCATTTTGCATCGTAGGCACTGTAATGTTTTTAACTCTTTCTATGGGAATGCCTTTTAACAGACAGTGGACTGGAGCCGGTTATAATTACAGCACCGGCGAGTACCCAGGTGGTGGACGGAGACTTCCTGACTTTGTCCTGCAATGCCACTGGAGCGCCGGCTCCAGTCATCCGTTGGTACAACAGGCACGGGCTGATCACCAGCCATCCGTCCCAAGTCCTTAGATCTAAATCCCGGAAATCACACTCGCCAAGACCTGGGGGCTTTGACCTGGAGCCCATCTACTTCGTCGTGTCCCAGGCTGGCTCTAGCTCCCTGTCCATCCGGGCCGTCACCCAGGAGCATGCTGGGAAGTACACCTGCGAAGCTGCGAACGAGCACGGCACTGCGCGGTCTGAGGCTGTGCTCACAGTGGGTGAGTTGCCGTTAGTGTTTTCCCAGGTAAATAGTTGTCTGTGATCACAGGAGATAAAGTGCTTTACAGTATTATTTCAATGAATCCAGCAGTCTCTAAAGATGTATTTTTTCCCAGTGGCAGTGATATGCAGAACCATAGTTTTTGGTATTTGGCCTTAACGTGAACTGCACGAACCTTGGTCTCCGTTTCTGATGTTTGCTAAGCTTGTAGTTGTCCTATAGAAGCTCGCATTGTGGAGCCCAAGGTATGATGTGTGGGGAGGAACTCACTTTCCTGTCCCCTCCAGGTTCTTCTGGCTGGCTTACTAATCAAATAGACATGAGACACATTAGCAGGAGAAAATAACCAAATTTAATACGTACCTATGTATGGGAACCCCTCATACGTGAGCCAGAGACCGAGTGTGCAGGAGAGGTTCAGAGATAGAAAGAGAACATGGGTATGTAAGACATCCTGAGCGAGGGATGTGGGAAGGTGCCCTGGGGGCCTCAGAAAGTCACTGCAGGGTAAGAAGAGCAGACCTTTAGTATTAGGTTGGCAAAAAAGTCTGTTACATTTTTTCCATAAAATGAAAGACACATTTTCATTTTCACCAATAACGTTATTGATTTGGATATTTCAAGTATGTCAGCTATCTCCTGCTATTGGCTTCTAGTAGGTAGAGGCCAGGGTGCTGCTAACCATCTTCCAGTGTATAAGACAGCCCCACAGCAAAGAATTGTTTGGCCAGAATGTCAATAGTGCCAAGAAGCTTTGCAAACCACTTGTGACACATTCGATCAGTCACAGCACCTTCTCCATACACCGCACAAATCTTTTGTTGTTGTTGTTGCATTTCAGTTGCATTTTTACCTTTCTTGATATAAGGCATAGTACATTGAAAATATTGTTTATCTTCTTCCATCTTCAATATTAAAATGGCTGCACAAAACTTCACCAATTTTGATAAGTTTTTTTTTTTTAAACACACACTAACGTGACAGCTGTCACGCTACAATCTAACAAAATTGTTTCAAATGAAGTGAAAGACAACTAAGCCCTACTAGGGCCATTGTATGGAAAAATATAATGGACTTTTTGGCCAACCCAGTAAATAGAAATGTGCCCCGCCCTATCGGCTGGTCAGAAGAAATTATCTCTGATAATCTCTTCAGGCAAGGCCTCTAATTCAAGTTCTTCTAGGGAGTTGAGGTCGGGGGCAGCTGTTTCTCTTGAGCCTGTGGCTAAAGCTGCCTTGAGCTCCCAACAATCAGATACCACAGAGGCACATCTTCGGGTGACTCATCCTGGACGCCCACAGACCACTCTTTGTGTTGAATGCTTGGGTTTTCTAAGCTATGGAGGTGTTACTGCAGACGTCTTTAAGGCGAATCCGCAATGAATATAGTGTCCACAGTCTGAAGGGCCGGATTTCAGAAAGAGCGCAGCGTCATGGCACTGCGAGACAACGCCTGCCTGTGTGTTGCCCCATCCAACTTGGGTGTTTTTCTAAAGGCGTGTGTGACAGTAATTCTTTATATTTTACTCACTGTTTTGGTGATGATGACTTAAAGACATTGTATAATTTTTGAAGTAACAGTAATAGAATATCAATATTACCAGAATCAATTCAAATTTGATGAAATTCACACTCAAACCGCACATCAGTGGGCACTTAGAGAAGCATTCCCAGCAAGTAGTCACTGGCATGGTGATTGTCGCTGGATTGTCGTGTGAGAGTAAGAGTGTCGCAGAGCGGTGTTGCCCTTCCTCTTGGCAACTGAGGTTCCTGCGCTGGGCCTCTGCCTCCGAGGGCTTCGTGCGGCCCTTTCTGCCTGGGTCCTCCGGTCCCACAGGTCAGAGTCCACGGGGTCACGGGGCTGTGCTTACCCAGTGACCGGTGCCCACATTCCTCCTCCTGTACTCTGGGGCCAGGGCTGCAGAGCCCCTGCTTTAGTTAGTTCACAGCCTGGCCCCACATAGGCCTTCTCCCTGGTCCAGCCTGCAGCGTGTGGGCCACACCACCAGTGCGCAGGCACCTTCAACCTGAGGAGTGGCCACTGTGCTCTGTTATTGCAGAGGGTGACAGTGAAGTGGGCAGAGGGTGGGTGTGCGTGCTGCTCTTTCCGTTTGCACACACACGTGGACCTTTCTAGTGCTGGATCAGGCTGGAGGGAGACAGAGGAGAGGGGAGGGCCAGGCACTCCATTTACATGCTTGTGCTACTTACTCCATGAATGCCAGAGGTGGGCATGGCGTGGAGTCGAAGCCCACAGGCTGCGTTCGGATGCAGCTCTGCTGCTCGGGGGCTTCATGCGCCAGGGCGGGTCACTGAACGCGCCTGTGCTTGTCGTCTCCTCTGCGTAACAGGTGCGGCGAAGGGGCCCCACTCCTGGGGCTGATGGGAGAACTCGAGGAGTTCATGCATGTCAAGTGCTCAGGGTGGCGTCCGGCAACAGAAACTCTTCAATAGATGCTGAGTACTAGGTTAAATTACAATTATCCATGTGGTGATGAAGGAAGGAAGAAGTAGTTACTGATTTTAGAAACCTTTAGAATCCTCAAAAAAAGGTCGTTGACTATTGTATAAGTTTATACGTATACATGAATATGCATGCGTGTGTGTGTTTGCATATCTCTTCTGCTAAGCAGAAGTAAGAGCGGCTCTACGCAAAATTGTTCTCTGTCTAAGACGGGTGTGACACAGCCGCTGCTTGGGTGGTGTTCAGCGGAAGGGATTCTTTCATGTGAATGGAAGGTAGAGGGAGCTGTGGAGGTCGTGGTCATAGCTGAGGGAGCCAGATACTTGGTCTGAATGCCTCACTTTAACGCTGACCTGAGGCCCCTAGAAGATGTGTAAACTATCTTGTTTAGATTGGATCCTCTTAGGCCTTCCAGATCTGCCCTCAGGATTTCACATCTTAGTAAATACCACGTTTCTGTATAGTGACCCCATCGCCTACACCTACCTACCTTAGAAACTGAGGCATGTGGCATTTAAACTCTTGTGCAGCCAGATACCGCTTGCAGCGGTGACCTGCCCAGAGGACCCGCAACTATGGCAGAGAAGAGGGTCCCTCTCCACTACCCTGAGCACAGCTAGTGAGCCGCACCTGCTTGAGTCCGTGCCTGGCACCAGCGCCCACCCTCGACCTCAGCGCACGTTCTGACTCACTAGGTAAACAGGGCTGTTCCAGGAGCAATGTTCTGAAGTCTCGGTGAACCTAGTTAGTTTTCTATATTATTTCCCACTAGCTTCTTGTTTTCTTTGATGGAAGATGCTTCTGGAGCAACTTTTCTTCTTTTGAACAAACAGAGAGCTGACCTTACACTGTTTAGTCCTGTTTTTTGTTGGTTTTCTACTAAATTTTCTACTAAATTCTGCTTTTACCAGAAATCTGACCTCATTGGGGAAAAGAAACTGTAACGTTGTTCCCTGTGCTCCCTTTCTCCCCAAAAGTAGTCGGAAAAGGGGACGTTGTGTCAGTACTGATAGTGCTTTAGAGCACCCAGGCTGTGCATCCTTAAGTGTTAGCATGTTGGCAAGTGTCTGCCCTCATATATTGCTCTCCCGCTTTCCCACGGCAGCACTGCTGACGTTCTCCTGCCAGCCAGAGTCACTGCATCCCCCAGAACCCTAATTTCTTGCTGTGACGTGGGAGTGCTGTTACTCTCTAAGAAGGCTGTTTTGAGAATTAAATGAGATTACATGTTTATCAATATCCAGCACAATGCCTGGTGCGTAGGTACCCAGTGATATTTTTGATATACACAACCTATTAGGTGTTTCAGTGCAGGTAAATTATTTTTACCTTCTTCTATGTATTCTGCGTGCTTCTAGTGGTGAGTATCAATGCTGTCTACATTTTCTCTTTAGATTGGCAGTGTTTTTTTAACCTCCTTTAGTTTTCTCCAGGTGCAGGGCTTATTTGGCAATAAGTGAACTCCTTTTTCTCTGCTAGTTTCATCGCACATCTTCCCTCTTCTTGAGTGGAGATTGTTCTTCGTGTGTATGATGGGCACGTTAGTTATCTGTCGCTGAGTAACTTCCCCCAAAGACTAAAGACACAGAACAGCAGCCGCTTTACTCTCCCTTCCAGTCCCGTGGCTCCTCCAGGTGCAGCTGGGCACTCTGCTGGCCTTACTTGGGGTCTCTCATGCCATTGTAATCAGATGGCACCAGGGCTGGGACGTTCAAAGCAGCTCCACGCCCGTGTGCGGCACCTTTGTGAGGACCAGAACCATCCCCGACTCCTCTCTCTGTCTCTCTGCATGTAGTGAGTCTCTCCACAGTGCTGGCTAAGACATCTCTACATGGCAGCACAAAACCAGAAGTGCCAGGCCTTCTTCATGCTTGTGCCTGGGAGAGCACAGCCTCACCTCTCCCTTCCACTGGTGGAGGCCAGTCGCAGGGCCAGCCCGCACTCGGCATGGGGGTGGGGAGGGCACTGTCCAGGGGAGTGCATAACGAACCGTGTCCCTAGAGACCGGCTGCCTGGTAGGTGGGTCGTAGCTTAACACCTGACCCCTTCCTTGTTCCCGTGGGATTACAGCTCCTTGTGTTTCGTGTACCAACAGAGTTCAGGTGCCATGTTCTCCACTTAAAACCTTCTGAGGCTGAGCTAGCAAGTTGTTGTAAAAGATGGGGAGTGCTAGTGTAGAGCAAGGAAGAAATAGCATCCTTTAAATCACTAAGCTACTGCATCACATAATCGATTTGTTACACAATTAATTTGCTCCTTCTTGAATAGGAGGCAGCAACTGGAGGTAGGGAGTTTCCGTGAGTTATACATAGAAATGTTACCTGCTTTAACTTCAAGGGCTGCTATTGTATCAGTGTGGGCAGGCAGTTGGATCACTGTATGGAAGATGCTGAAATAATGTATTTCTCAAGCTGTCTCCTCTCTTTCTCTCTCTCTCTCTCTCTCTCTGCCCCCCTTTCTCCACAGTTCCTTTTGAAACAAATACAAAGTCAGGAATAGTCACGCCTTCTGATGCCACTCAGAATGCTAAAAGAGATGGTTCAGCAACTGAATTACTGAGCTCATTTCCAATGAAGGAACCTTCCAGTGCGGTGGAATCCCTGTCAGAGAAAAATGCTAGTGGTGCCTCAGTTCCCGACGCCCCCATCATTCTGAGCCCCCCACAGACCCCCACACCAGACACGTACAGCTTGGTCTGGAGGGCGGGGAAGGATGGTGGGCTGCCCATCAACGCCTATTTTGTGAAGTATAGAAAGGTAATGTCTTCTTATTTATCATCTTTCCTCACACCCTCACAGTGTGTACCACATACTTACTCTCTTTTACTTTGGGGGAATGGCAGGAAAGAGAGCAAGATGTTCCAGGAGAGTGAGTTTGAAATATCCCAGCTGGATTTGCCAGGTTAGAAAAGTATTAAGAATAAAATATAAACAATTTTCCCCCAAGTCAGATTCTAACAACCTGGTAACTTCTCCACATTTTTTATCAGACATTTTATTTAACCCCTTGGGTATAAAGCTGTATAAACTACTTCAAAAAAGTCAGTCCCCCTTGTACAATAGGAGTATACAGTTTATTTACCAAATAAAGCATTTTCGTACTGAAAACAACTTTTTGAACAAAGTCCTCTGGTATGAGCTCTGACAATTCTTTGCATTTCAAGTTGTCTTCTCAATTGTATTAGAATCTTACATTGTTTGGTTCTTTATTACGGTGAGCTTTTGTCCCCACGGCCGAATTTTCAGGTGTTTTCCCTCCAGAGGCATATATTAAGGCAAACTGAGAAACTCTCCTCTGTTTGATGAGACTAGCAGGTGAATGAAATGGAAAGAGATGCACTCATATTTAAAAATAATTTTCTTTGTTCAAGACATTTTGGTATCCATCATTTAACAGTAATATTTTTAATATCTGGAAAAATCAATGTCATGAGATTTGAAAGCTTATTTACTGTTTCTAACCTGATTTTAGGTGAAGGAAGTTTCACTGGCGTTCTTAGCCGCGTGAAAACGTGCATATAATGTGGTCTCTGGGTTCATTAACGGAAACACAATGGATTGGATCTCTTTTAGATTTATTTCATGCAATGCGTATTGAACAGCGGCAAGGCATGAAGCAAGAATGCTAGAAATATATAGTACATAGTGACATAATCCATATATGCACATACATATTCTAGTTTATTATATATAATATACTGTCATTAATACACATAATTATATACTTATTGTATTCCCCCATTTGCCCAGTAAGGAAGGAGTATTGTTTCCATTACAAGTAAAGGGGACAAACTCAGGGAGACCAAATAACTGGCTGACGGCCCTAAGTTAGTGGTGAGGAGCAGAGCTGGGAGTCTTTACAGGGAGAATTTCCAAGTCCTTGCTGCAGATCTCCTTCTGTTTCTGAATATGAAGAAATATTGTATCTCATATTTAAAATGGTACATCACTTCCCAAAATTCAGCTGGAACCGAGTAACTTCTAGTTTTTATCAAATTTGAATGGAAGTGTTTTCTACCTCTCATCTCCTTTTTCCCTATGGCCCATTTTCCCTCGACCAGCTGGACGACGGTGTCGGCGTAGTGGGGAGCTGGCACACCGTGCGAGTGCCAGGAAGTGAAAATGAGCTCCGTTTGACAGAGCTAGAGCCCTCCAGCCTCTACGAAGTGTTGATGGTAGCGAGAAGCGCAGCCGGTGAGGGGCAGCCCGCCATGCTCACCTTCCGAACTAGCAAAGGTGAGTGTCATCCTCCTAAGAGGGAGTAAGCCGGCTCTCTTCATGCCATTAGTAAGTAAGTCCCTCCATTAGTAAGTATCCTTTCGGGGATTAGAGATTCTTATGTATAAATTCATTAAATAAGTCTATTATGGTACCTTTGGAGCCACATTGGGTGGTTGTATTATTCCCTTCCACCCAGTGTTCCACAAATATTTTTGAGAGCTTATGGTGTGTAGGGCCTTAGGGTAGGTGATGTAGGGAGAACAAAGATGATCAAAACAACATCCATCCTCATGGAGCGTCACTTTGCTAAGAAAAGTAAGACCTGTGCGTGAATACCAACTACAAGACAAAATTTCAGCTCAGCTAATATTTACTGAACGGCTTCTATGTGCCTGCCTGGCAATAAACAAAACAGGCAAAACCCTTGTTCTCATGGAGCTTGCATTCTAGTTGGGAGAGATACATGCCTAAGTTATAAGTGTGTGAGAAGGCGGTGAATGTTAATAGGAAAAATTAATTAGGGGATGGATATTGGAAGTGTGTGGTATAGCAGACGTCACTGTTTAGGAAGGTGGCTAGAGAAGTCTGCAGTGAGCAGTCGACAGCAGAGCAGAGCGTCAAGGCGGCGAAGTGGAAAGCCACATGGCCATCTCAGGAAAGGGCATCCCAGCAGCGAGACTAGCAAGTGCAAAGGCCCTGGGGTGGGCTGTGCTTGGTGTGCCCTTGGAACACTGAGGGGGCCACTGTGACAGGAGCAAAGTAAGTGAGGAGAACACTCAGGGAGGTGACAGAGTGGCCAAGTCACACAGCACCTCGTTGGAAGCATGGCAGGAATTTGAGCAGAGTTGTAGCACAACCTGCTGTGTGTTTCTACAGACGCTTCCGGCCGCAGGGCCAGGAGGAGGTGAGAGCATAGACAGCGGCTGGAAGTGATAAGCACTAGGAAAGACTGACAGAGAAAATGCCAGTGGTGCTCGGAGAAAGGACGGTCTCTCTGCGGGGAGGCTTGATGGAAGATGCCCTTGTAGCTTGGCCATAGGCGATCAAGAAGACTTCAGTGAGCGGGGATGGAGATTGGGTGGAGGAGTGATTTATCTTGGCACAGTAAGGACAGGCGGTGTGAGGGTTGAGAAGACATTACCAATTGGCTTTTGAAAAAGACCCTATTGTCTAATTCCTGCGACTGGCCAGAAGAATAATGAGTATTTCTTATTTGAAATGTATTTTGAGTTAATTTTTATAATTAGTTTTTAGTTGTTTACAGAGGCTGACCTACAAATACCAAATAATCATGTATTTCAGCTTTAAAATAATCACCCAATTTCACTGTTTGCCTCTTGAAATTTTAAAACTTAACATGACGATTTTCCTGTGAAGACTCTATACAGAAGCCCTTTAATAATGAATTTTATATTTTAGAATTAAGAATACGTCCAGTAGAAAGAAAAATGGACAAGTAGTTTGAAAACCTTTACCCTAGTCACTTGACTTTTTCGTGTGTTGATTTTTCTATGTGTAAATTAAAGTTAGCCTGTGAAGAAAGACACATTTTACTTTTCCCTTTAAGGTACTGGAAAAACATAAGTAATTTTTAAAGTCAACGCCTCAGAGTAGCTATTTACCATGTAGGTCTTCAGTTTGGACACTGTAACAGCTAAGTTCATATATCTGCCTCTGCATGCCAGTTGAATTTCACGGTATCTCTTCTTACTTCGCATGTACACAGAAGCGTGCATGATGGTATGTTTTTTTGCCTTTCCAGAGAAAACAGCCTCATCGAAGAGTGCCCAGGCGTCCTCTCCCCCAGCAGGCGTCCCTCGGCGCCCGGTGGTCTCGGAGGCAGCAGAGCACTTTGGGGCGGTCCTGACTGACCCCTCCAGGCACAGCGGAGGTGAGGAGGAGGGCCTTCACGTGCTTCTTCTGTTTGTCCACGTCACCAGCTAGTTCAGATTCTCGGGGGCCCGAGTGGGACCAGGTGTTTATCATTCAGATTCTGTTCTGCCTGTAGCTCCTCTAGGTCCTATTTCTACCCTTTTCTTAAATGTCCTGTTGTATTCAAATCCTGGCAACCCATTGTCATGCTTGGTATTTAAGATAATACCCTCAGATTCAAAACATCTGGTACTAAGTGGTCATAACTCACAAAAGGATTTTTCTGCCTCCTCTCTAGCAAGGAGACCAAATTTTTATTTTGAATTCTGCAAGTCTGCCTTTTTTTTTTTTTTCTTTTTGATGACTTATCAAAATATATGGTGGTACCTATAGTAAGATTTAGGGTTTTTTTTCTAATCGAATGATTATAGGTCACACTCAGTTTCATTGCTCTATCTTGCCAATCTTACAGTTTTTAAATACTGTTACAGTGAAGTCTTCAAAAGGTGTCTTTTTAGCATTTAAATTTCACAGTTATCAATTCTACAGTTACAGTGGCAGACACTATACTAAATGCTGGAGCAGCAGAGATAAAATAAATTTCGCCTACGAGAAGTTTACAGGATGATACCAACAACTAAACCAGTAACCATGTAGTGGGTAACATGGCCAGATGAACTCCTGACAGTGATTTTGATTCGTTGTGTCTGAGATCCCGCACTTGATGTTTTGAGCTCACGAGAGAACTACTGGAACCACCCATTTGCTAGAGAGGAGGCCACGTGTTGATGAGAGAGCCTCCCTGGGTTGAGCCTCAAAGACTCCCTGTAGCTGATGGAGAGACAGAAAAAGAGGTTCTAGGCAAAGGCAGCTCTTTGTACAAAGAGACATGTGAGTGACATGTTCCATTTCATTCAGAGATTAGAGGTGGGAGATTTATTAGTTGACTGGTTGCTGTGAGGAATGATGGTAGAGTGGGGGAGACAGGCAGGTGGGTGCCTTGTGTCATGTACTTAAAAACGTAATCTTTCCCTGAACGCTGGAAAGAACCCTAAAGTATTTTAAAGAAGGAGACAGGAGGAATGGCTGACGATAAGGCTGGAGAAGTAATGAGGACAGTAACAGTGTGAATGGAGAAGGAGGACGTAGAGAAAGATGGCAGATAGAGGAAGTCCAGTCCACATTGAACGAGAGGGAGAAATGCGGTGCTTGGGCTTGGGCAGCGAGGGCCCATGCACCAAGACAGGTCATGAGAATTTTTAAGTGAAGATGACGGAGGCAGCGGTGGAAATCATGAGTCTGGCGTTATCCAGCAGAGGTGACGCAACCTCATGAAGAAGGTAGTGTTCTCTGTTTTACCAAGTAGGAAACTGAGGCTCAGCACGGTTACGCAGCCTGTCTGAGAGCATCCAGAAACTGGAAGAACCACTCTTCAAATTCAGGTTGTGTAGCTCCAGGTGCAGGGTTCTCTCTTTTCCCTTTTAACTGTCCCATGCTGTTTCTTTCAGATATTGAAGATAGTCTTGTTTGTAGAAATTTTCTTCACCTAATAACTTTTTTTCTGTTCAAACCGTGGTGTTCTTTGATGAGTTTTAACCCCATATAAATCAGCATAAGGAAGTTGTGTGTTTAACACAGTATTTAAAAAGAGACGTACTAACAGTTCTGTCCATTGTTTCCATTGCTTTCTGACTTGAAAGGACTACAGTAAGTACCACTGAGAGTTGCCTGCTTTGAATATATTCCTCCTTTTACCCATTAAGCAATTTGTTTTTAAATGCCACAGTTTTCTCCTTACAGGTACCATAGGCAGCGTTATTTTGTTCTGTATTTGTGTCTGGGTTGGAGAGGTGTTGAGACAGAGGTGCTGCTTGACGAGTGTGGCACAGGCTAGACAGAGACAGGGCCACCTGGTGACTTCACCTAAGAAATGTCACCAGGGCCGCAGGGGGCCCTTCCTGTTCCAGCCCCAGAAACCTGATTCTCAGCACACCAAAGGAGAGTCGGCTTCTTGAGAATGAGCTCATTTTTACAAAATTCACAGTTGAGGGACAGTATGCTAACTTGTGATGTGACTCACACAGACCAGGTTGTTCCACAGCATCCTTCCCTTGTAGGAACGAGGTGGGAAACCAGTTAGGAACACACAGTCCCTTGGTCAGCAGGAAGAGTTAGGCACCTGGCTTGAGTGGCTGGTGTTTCCGCATGCCGCAGCGCCAGACCGTCTGATCCATGGGCTAGGAAAACCCTCCTCTTGGCAGTTCAAACTGGAAACTGCCGGACATTTGCTCTCTGACCCCCTTTTCCTACACATTCATGTGGATGGTCTGTTTTCTCATAGCACTTTTCTCTGACTACTCATCCTGTCTTCCCGCTTTTATCCTGAGCAGCACTCTCTCCATTGTTATCAGTGTTGAGTGCATGAGTCCAGTTTGATCTGTTTGCTGCCTGCAGTCTGCATTTTGGAGTAGCAGTCCTGTAGCCTTGAGGGGTAGTAACAACTAATATAATAATCTGTAGATTGTTTGGTGAAGCTGTTCTGTGTAGCTTGGATGGCTAAACATAACATTTACATAAGATAACACATAATTTTGGAAATTTACTGTAAATTATAACCACAATCAGACTTGAAACACCAAATAATAATTACTTATACACAGTTCGAGACATAAATCCCAACTAGCATGGTCACAATTATCATACTTATTAACGTTCAGTTTTTCAGAGACAGTCATCAAGTTTGTAGGTTATTTTTCCTTTCCTTCCTTGTATTTCCTGTATTTGTCTATTTCATAGCCTTTTAACAGAGGACAGGAAGATACTCACATTATTAACTCTGGCAAAGTTTGAAGAACCTTTGATTAAATGATGTTGGACACTTATCCCTTTTGGTTTATTTGAGTTATTCTTGTCTTTGACTCCATGGGTTATTGAGGTGAATGTTTCCACTTTAGTTCCGGAGGCCCCTGATCGGCCTACCATCTCCACCGCATCAGAGACATCCGTCTATGTCACTTGGATCCCTCGGGCCAATGGGGGTTCTCCAATCACTGCCTTCAAGGTGGAGTATAAACGGATGGGGACCAGTGATTGGCTGGTGGCAGCTGAAGATATCCCTCCTTCCAGACTCTCTGTGGAAGTTCGAACTTTAGAACCAGGTAGTAATATTGAAACATTTTCTTTTTTTTAATCATCAATGCTGACTTTCACTGCATATTTTCAATGACCATATAGTTTTAATTGTTAAAATAATGCAAACTTATTTCATGAAACTTTGAAAATAAAGAAAATATGAAGAAGAGAGCAAGTCACCTGAAACCCACCTATCCAAATATAATCATTGTTTTTATTTGGGTATGTGTCTTTTTTCTCTTTTTAATATAAACTGGGATCATGCCATAAACATTGTTTTGTAACTCCATTTTCCCCATATTATATCATATATGCATCTTTCACTATCATTAAAAATTCTTAAAAAACTCAACTTTTAATAGCTGTGTATCTGCCAAATAAGTATATCATAATTCACTTGACTCATTTTTTATTTCTGGGTTTCAGATGATTTCTCACTGCAGATGAGTAGAAGCAGTGTTGTGGTGGCATCTTTGCATGTGCGTGTGGGATTTGGTATGAATGGATGTTTTAAGAGGAGAGTTGTTATTTGGTGACAGTTGTGTGATGTGCTGATGCATCTCAGCATAGTTGTACTTGGTGCTTATTCTCATGGAAATGAGGCAGCACCAGACACCTCATCCTGTAAGTTTTGTTCCAGCGGAGGAACGCTCCCTGCCCCCATATCTTGAGGCTATGTGGAAAAATTAAACTGTAAAAGACAAATATGTTTTATCTGTTTATGTTTCGTAACAACTTTTGTTTATGGACTTTTACATGTACTCTAGTAGCAAACGCCTGTGTTTGTCTAAACAGGCAACATAAGAACCTAGGGACATGATGTAGGTGTAGTTGGGAGAAGGTGGCAGATTTAAAAAAAAATATTTTTCAGTTACAGTTGATATACAATATTATATTAATTTCAGGTAAAACCCAGTGAGTAGATATTTATGTAGCTTATGAAGTGATCATCCTGATAAATATACTACCCACCTGGCACCACACATAGGTACTACATTATTGACTATATTCCCTATGCTGTACTTTACATCCCCATGACTATTCTGTGACTACCTATTTGTACTTAATCCCTTCACCTTTTTCACCCATCTTCCTCCCATCCTCATCCCATTTGGCAGCTGCCAAAATGTTCTCTGTTTCAGTGAGTCTGTTTCTATTCTTCTTGTTCATGTATTTTTTTTTAGATTCCACTTATAAGTGAAATCATCTGGCATTTGTCTTCCTCTGTCTGACTTATTTCACTCAGCACAATCCCTCTAAGTCCATCCATGTTGTTGCAGTGCAAGATTTCATTCTGTTTTATGGCTGAGTCAAAGTCCATTGTATGTTTGCACCACTTCTTCATCCACTCATCTCTTGATGGACACTCAGGCTGCTTCCATATCTTGGCTATTGTAAATAATGCTGCAGTGAACGTGGGGGCACATGTGTCTTTTTGATTTAGTGTTTTGGGTTTCTTTGTATAAATACCCAGAAGTGGGATTGCCGGGTCCTTTTTTGTCTCTTGTTTTAAAGTCTGTTTTGTCTAGAATAAGTATTGCTACTCCACCTTTTTTATTTTGTTTCCATTTTCATGAAATATCTTTTTTCATTCCTTTACTTTTTGTCTGTGTGTGTCATTGCTCTGAGGTGGGTCTCTTGTAGGCAGCATATGTGTGAGGGTCTTGTTTTCTTATCCCTTCAGCCACCCTGTGTCTTTTGATTGGCGTATTTAATCCATTTGCATTAAAAGTAATTGTTGACCAATACATATTTATTGCAATTTTATTATTTACATTATTTATCTTCTTTTTAAAAAAGACCCTTTAATGTTTCTTGTAATAGCTTTTTCTTGTCTGGGAAGCTCTTCCTCTGACTTCAATTGTAAATTATAGATTTCTGGGTTGAGTAGACTTGGTTGTAGGTCCTTGCTTTTCATCATTTTGAATATTTCATGCTAATCCCCTCTGGCCTGCAGTTTCTGTTGAGATATCAGCTGCTGGTCTTATTGGTGCTCCCTTGTAGGTAACTACCTGCTTTCCTCTTGCTGCTTTTAAGGTTCTTTTTGTCTTTAACCTTTGACATTTTAATTATGATGTGTCTTGGTGTGGACCTCTCTGGGTTCATCTTGTTTGGGACTTCTGTACTTCCTGGACTTCTGTGTCTTTTTCCTTTACCAGGTTAGGGAAGTTTTTAGTCATTATTTTTTCAGCTAGGTTCTCAACCCCTTGCTCTCTGTCTTCTCCTTTTGGTACCCCCATAATGCAGGTGTTGGTATGCGTTATGTTGTCTCCACAGCTGAGATATCCCTCCTGATGTTTAACTGCCACATGTGGATGTGGGCCCAGCCTGTTCCGTGTCTCTGTTCCCCCTTCCAGTCTCAGTGTGGCCTCTTCTGTGTATCCTTTGTTGTAGAACTTCTGTTCAGCTAGATTTTAGGTGGTTCTCTGATGGTTTTCCTGTTGTGTAGTTGTGATTTGATGTGGTCATGGGATGACACCAGTACCGTGTTTACCTGCTTCATCATCTTAACTCGAAGTCCATCAAGAAGGTGACAGTTTTAAATGTGTGTGAAGCTAAGTGATGTTTTTCAGATGGAAAATGTTGTCTCCAGAAGACCAGTGGTTATCTTTGAGCTACTATGAAACCTGCTTTAGGGGCCTAATTTATTTTTTAGACTCCAGATTTTTAGAAACTCACCACCCTTAGTGTTTTTTTTTTTTAAGTTCTTAAATCTAATACAAATAAGTATCTTCTGTTGTAGTTTAAATCTGCTCCATCTCACTTGTTACTGGTGAAATCAGAGTGGCATAACCCACACAGCACCTGTTCATAAATGGATTCAGCATATTAAACTTGTTTCGGTTATTTCTTTCAGAGGGAAAAGAACCTGGTTTTGCGCAGAGGTACTTCAACTAATACGTATTTGATGGGTGTGAGAACTGGATGGTAAAAAGAGCAAATGTGCTCTTTCCTGTTCTCTGTGTGCCCCCTTCCCTGACAGACATCATTGGTCTCTCATGGTATTTAGGTTTGGAATTTTGAATGCAATCTGTTGAGCACCCACCACCAGTCGGTAGAAGTTGGCAAGTGGGTTGAAATCTATTAACCATTCTGGCTTCAGAGGATGTTATTGGTATAGCACAATTGCCTCATTTTGAGTATTGTACCTTTAGGTATCTTATCACAGCTTTTTAAAATTCTGGGTGTTTTTATCTCCTCAAAAGGTTCAACATACAAATTCAGAGTCATTGCTATCAACCATCACGGTGAGAGTTTTCGGAGCTCGGCATCTCGTCCTTACCAGGTGGCAGGGTTCCCCAACCGCTACTCCAGCCGCCCTGTGGCCGGTCCTCACATCGTGTACACAGAAGCCGTCAGTGACACTCAGATCATGCTCAAGTGGACGGTGAGTGGAACGTCCTCCGTAACACACAGCTTCTCTGGTTTGGCCTTGTTGACAGTTTCACATTCTCGTCACGTGATCCAGTGAACAGCGAAGTTTCACACTTTTATGAGGAAATTGAAGATTTGTCTAAAAAGCACATAATAATATGGGGCAGGTTAAAAATAAAAGTATTGTACCTCAGCTCTCCTCCAACTGTTAAATTAATTGCTATTCCATAATTTATTCATTCTGAAACAAATGTGCTTTTATGCCTTTGAACCTTGTGAAATATATCACTTTATTTTTATGAGCCCTGCAGTAAACTAAATGCCTTTAATACCTTTGAGTACTCTTGAATTAAATTTAAAATGGCCATCAAAGCTATTTGCAAAATGAATTTAGAGAAATATTACCACACACATAAATAACCCCTAATGGATTTGAAAGTTTAATTTATTTTTGTCTTTGACAAGCTTTTGCTTCTCTTTTTTAGTACATTCCATCAATTAACAATGACACCCCCATTCAAGGATTTTATATTTACTACCGGCCAACAGATAGTGACAATGACAGTGATTACAAGAGGGACATTGTCGAAGGTAAGACCACTGTCAAGTTGGGGTCCCCATGAAGGAGCTTTGGAGGGAGAGGGTTTATAAATATGAAAAACATAATCTTAGGTTAAGATACAGTAAAAATGAAATGGTACATGTACTATTACTTGTAATATTTTCTAAAGAACAATAATTTTTTCAACTTAATATATATAGTAGCTTACATTTTGGTTGTGAAAACTGTTAGCTACAAAAGTGTAGGGGAGACATGATGTGTCAGCAGTTCATCTGAAAATAATTTTTGTTTAAATGAAGGGTAATCTGTGTATGAAAGTCAGCTGCAACTTCTAGTTGTATTTAAAAAAGTAACGTCTCGGTCCCCAGTTCCATTGGAGTGTGTACTGGAGAGATCACATCTTGAGCATGTTTGCTCTTACAGACACTGGGAAATCAGAATGTATGCAGGGAAAAAACAACCGTTCTGGGGAAGGGTATTGAAACTGCCTTTCTTCTGTGTTTACAGTGTAATCCAGAACTTTGCCTATGGTCTGAAGGCCCCGGTAATCTGGCCGGCCCCACCCACACCCGCAGCCCTGTCTCACACACCTCCTCCTTTCTCGCTGTGTCTTCTGTCACACTCGGGCCTTCTTCCAGTCTCCTTGTGTTGCACCAAGAGCTTTCTTGCCTCAGGACCGTGGCAGGAGGCCGTCCCTGCTCCTCTCCCAAGGCCTGATCTCGGGACTCTGCTTTTCTCTGTTGTGTGCTCAAATATTTCTTCCTCAGATACCCTCCTCCTACTTAATTTCTAATCACATGCTTTATATTTCATAGGAATTTATCACAGATGTATGTATGTGTGTAGAAAATTATGTATGCGTGTATGAAATTATTTGCTTAAAGTTTGTCCCCTACTGAATGTTATCCTCCTGTGGGCAACGGGCCTTTTTCCCAATGCTGTATCCCCAGTCCATACGATGGTGAAGGGTTTAGTATTGAATGAATGAATGAGTGAATTAATGAAGTCTGAAAAAACAATGGAATGTCTTGGGTGATCAGGCTGGGAAAAAGCTGACTAACAAGCAACATGGTAGCTGTCTTCAGATATTCACAGACTGCCAGGTGGGAGAACTCAAGCATTCAGGAGAAAGGCAGTTGAAACAAAGGAATATAAAGGAAGAACTGTCTAACATAGCCTTTCTAACACAGGTTTTCTCATAAAATAATAAACTCCCTAGTTTTGGAAGTGCTCTCAGTAATATCTTGGAAGGGATTCTTGCTTTGGGAGGAAGGCTTCTTTCAAGGTTTTTCTTTCACTCCAAGGTTCTGATTCTTTGAAATATTAATGCCCGAATGGACCATGTCAGAAAAATTGCCCTAGGCCAAGCTTACTTTCACATGCCCTCCTGACATCTAATACTGCATATAGTTTTTGTTATAAGTAGTCTTACAATAAATTACTTGAAATATGCTCTACATATCATGTTTCTTTAAATATTGTAGCATTCCACTTGGTGTTTATCCAATGGAATTACTTTTGTAATATAGTGAAAAATGTATCATCTGAGTTTTAAATTCCTGGCACGTAGTAGGTGCTCAGTAAATATTTGTTGAATGAAATTGTTTCTCTTAATCCAAAAAAATAGAAGTCAGTCCGTAAAATTTGCTTTAAACATAAGGGATTGGGGAGATGTAGAAAGGTAATTGTTAGTAGCAAAACGATTTGTGAAGTCAACACAGGAGCCGCCTCCAGGGAGACACGCCTGGAAGAAGCAGGCAGAGGGCCCTCGGGAGCCAGTGACAGGCGGCATGTTCGGTTTGCAGCTATTCGGTGAACTGTAGCATGCCGGGTACTTCCCCTTACATATTTGACTTCACAAAAAAGCTATTTCAAAAAAGAAATGGAAAGAATTGTTAATTCTATAGTTTAGTCCTAGTGAAGCCTTCATTTTAGTTTAGCCAGGGTAGGAGAGAAGGGCTGTCAGGTTTTTATTTTTAAAATCTTTGACAGAGGTTAAACATTTGCTCAAATAGTTTTAAACAAGGCACATGTAAATCCCTCTCTGCCTCTTTGTCTTTCTTGCTGTCTCCCCACCCTTCCTGGTTCTCTCTAGAACCACTGATGAACAGTTTTCAGCTATATTCTGGAGTTAAATCTGTGAACTTTTACAAGCTGGTGCGATGTGAGCATTGAGTGTGGAACTGGGAATTTACTTCAAAGGAGCTTTTGTGCCCAGTAGTCGCGTCTGCGAATGTGCGTGCGGCCTGGCGGTTCCCCGAGAGCTTGTTTACAAACGGAATAGATGGAGCGGTCAGATGTTTAAGCGGCTTCACTGTGCTGTGTAATTTGCTTATTTCTTATTTTCAAGTTTATGCATTTGAAATTCTTTTTGTGGCGGTTAGCAACTATTGGCCTGTTCTCCCAAACCAAGGAACAAAAGTGTTTATCCTTTGAACGTAAAACTGTCTTTACAGGAAAGGTTTAGATTACTTACGTCTATTGACTCAAAATTGTTTAAGCTTTTGAAAAAAAAAAGTGACACTCACATTGTAAAAGAATACAGTAAGAGGACAATTGTATTGAATTATCCTATTTCTGAATTAAGTTCCACATTTAGACAAACTGTAAAGGTTTCTAGCATCCTAATGCTTTCTTTCTGGATATTTTTATCTTACAAAGTGAAGTCAAGTTCCAAATAAATCAGAGTAATCAGCTGTTTGATCTTTAAGTCTGTGCTTTTGGCTTTTCACTTTTTGTAAAATGTCCTCTGAGGAGAAAATTGCCTTTTGATTTTCAACCTAATAATGCAATGGAATATTAATCTATTTTTTTAACTTTTCTGTTATTAGTAACATACCAGAAGCTTAGTATAATTCCATTTTTACAACCGCTATGAAAGGAAAACTTTAAATCTAGTGCAGTAAATGTTCAAGAGAATGTTTATAATTAGGTAAGTGTAGGACTGAGCTAGGCAAGACCTAGGGGTAAAGAAAAAAACAGAAGTTTTTAAGAAACATTTTGGAATTTAGAAATAGGTCTGTTCTAGTTGCAACCAGACTTTGAGTCAAGTTTCCTTTAAGGTTCTCTTTACATTTGTAAATGGGGCATAGATTTCCTCACTTGGAAACCTGTTTTGGAGTCCCTTGATCCTAAAACAAACAGGTTCTTATCTTATAAAATGTAGGTCTTGGTGATGGAGGGGGTTTGTGTCGGTGGCCTAGGGCAGGGGCTATGTTTCCAGATAGGAATATTTTTGTCTGTGTTGAATTGGAAAGGAGCCTGGTGCTATCAGTCCCGTCAGCCAAATAGATCTGACCTATGTGTGTGGGGATTTTTTTTTTTACTGCCCCTTTAATTAATTCTTAAATCAGTTGGTGGTAGAGTTGAGTCTCTAAGGCATAGTGGAAACAGTTTGAAGAGGTATTTTCTAAGAGGGATTAAAGGTGCTTGAAGAGTTAATTAAATTTGGCAGAAGTGTCCCTTTTATTAAAGTTTGTCATGGGCCCATAGAAGTAAAAATGGAGAGTGATTTATACCGGAACGTTCAGTTGAGGGGTGTTCCTAAATGAAATGCTGGCCATGTGCCATGAATAACAGAATCATTCTGTTAGGCTTGTGCGGTTTGGGGACCCTGACCCAGGAGAAAAGAAGCAGCAGGAGCAGTAGCTGAGAGTTTCCCTTGGTGGATTTTGCTTTTTGATTATTCTGAACTATTTTTTCAGGCATTTGTTTACATGTCAGTTCATATCACATTTGCTACAATGGAGTGGAGAGTGTGGCTAAGGCCTGTCTTGTAAACAGTCACGTGTTCTAGGAAAGGCACCATTGGCCAATCTCACGTATAACAATGCTTCCTGCTGGGTGGAGAGAGTGGATTGAGTTGGGCCAAAATAGAGGATCAGAGTACTTGAAAGTGTTAATGTGTTTTGCAAAAGGCTACCCAGTAATTATTTGTAATGAAGCAAGTTTTACTACCAACACACAGGTGTAGCTTTAATTCAGTTTATCTCCTTATCATTGTTTTTCATACCATGTAATAGAAATGCAATCTATCTGCAGTGCATTACTAAAATACTTGCATTAAGTACGTTTGTATTACACACACTGACTGGTCATGGATGCTGCTGCAACCTCATTTTGAAATGATTAAGTCATTATATTGATGGCATCATTTAGGTTGCATGATACATGAAGCTCATCTTTTATCTTCCTGTTTAGGCTCAAAGCAGTGGCACATGATCGGACATCTGCAGCCAGAGACCTCCTATGACATTAAAATGCAGTGCTTCAACGAAGGGGGTGAAAGCGACTTTAGTAACGTGATGATCTGTGAAACAAAAGGTGAGTGGGGGCGGGAATCTGTTCTTTTCCCCTGGACAGGGCTGGAATTCCAAACCCTGGATCACTCCTTGGAACTGTGGCTCTGGGCCTTTTTCTTGCTGCGTACACATCAACTGTTCAAACAAAAGTGTAACGTGTTGGCTAGAGCACGTGCCCAAAAAGTAATTTGCAGAGGCATCGATCACTTTACTCATTTGTTACTCTGAAGAAGCCACGTCCCTTCTGTTTTTTCCCATCAGGAGACCAGAAATGTCTGCTGTTTCCGAGGTTGCTGTGAGAATTAGAATGCTACACAGAATCTGAGAATTTTAAGGATGAGTGCAGTGCATGTTCGAAGTGGTTTCTGGAGGGGCAGACGGGTATCACATGGCTTGTTTAATTAAGTGTAGTAGTGAAGTTCAGAATTAGCAGTCGCTGATTCTCAGTTGAAATTCTCACCCTGCTTGTACACACAGATGAACTGAAATGCTACCATCTTTAAAAATGGAAGATATGCTAGAAACAGCTAATGTAGATACAAATCAGAAGCACTGGTGATCAATCTCAATTAATCTGACAGAAAAGAGACATTTTCCCTTGTGTCTATTTTAAAGAACCAGGGTAAATTTCCCAGAGTCCTCTAGTAGATGCCGCAGCTCCCCCAATGTCTCATTGGCCAAAACTCAGTCACATGCCTCCCAGCCTATTCCCAGTATGGATGATGGATCAGGATCTACTCCAGATTCCGTGGGGTTCAATGGACACTAAACAAAATTGGGGGGCCTGCAGGCATGGAAGAACAAGGCTGTTGGATGGGCTGGGCAGCCTTTGGCATCTGCCACAGGTGACTTCAGTATCCTAATTAAAAATGAGGAAACTGAGGGTCCAAAAGATTGAACTGTTAAGCCAAGCTTAGTTCTTTCTTTTAGTTCTAAATCATGTGTCTTCCTGCTGCAGACCCACACATTAAATCAACATTTAAGCCTATACACACATAGACCTCTAGACTTACCTTGCATTGTATTTGGTTAGCACATACTAAAGTGCCTTTTTGTATCAGACACTTTGCTGTGTTAATGGGGATTTCTTATTCTCCTGAAATTTATCATCTCTGTCCTCAAAATATTTAAGAATCTAGCCACACAAAACATAAAACACGGACAGCAGTGGAATAACTGTGTTGTTTAAATAATATCACAGCAGAGCCGGGTCTGTCACAGCCTGCCTCACGTAGTGACCTGGCTGGGGACTCAGAGGTCCTACCCACAGACGCTCAGATCAGTACAGAATGAAAAACTTCTTTAAATGTTAACCATCTGTGTTGAATGACTTTCTAATGTGTTACTAGCCTGTTTAAATAGAGCATGTTATATACAAATTCACCTTTGAAAATTCACCTTTGAAAGAAGGGACTCGAGATTCTCATGAACAACGATTGTTTCATCTTTGGTAATTCAGGAAGGTTTTGGGGAATGCCCGAGGTGCTGAAGGCCCACCCTTGCCTCCCCCACCCCAAAGATCATAGACCGTCAAGATTTTCTTCAGTTCCCTGATTCTCTCTCTGTTTTTGGGTGTCAGTTCATGTATGTGTGTGTGACTGCGTTCCAATATCTTTATGTTCCTCACGTCGCCTTTCTTATTTCACATTCTGAGCTGTCTGTTACTGATGGGTGTGTCTGACGCTTCACTGCAAAAGTTTTCAACTTTAGCCAGAGGTTGGCAACCAGATCGTCAAGCTTGGTAGAATTTTTGAATAAATTAAGGGTAAATAAAGAGTGAAGAAACCCGAAGGACTTCCCTATGAGTCATCGTGGTCTTTAATGCACAATCTGTAACAACCATTTTGCCTCAGAAACTTGTTTGTTTTCTTTAGCGTTGGCAGGGACCTGAGGATTGTTTAATCCAACATGCCATAATTTCCTTCAGAGGCTCTGCCAAGTCTTCATGCAGCTTTCAGGGACGCAGCGCTCTTTCCTTGGAAAGGCAGCCTCTCCTGTGCGGTTCCCAGCTCTGCTCTGTCTAGTTCAAGTTGCTAGAAGATGGAACTCGGGTGTAATGTTGCAGTAGATTCTTTAAAAGCCCACTCCACTCCTGTGGGTTCTTAGGTGCCGTAACGTGAAACACGGTATAATGAGTCACCGTCCTAGTAGAACTGAACACTGCCTTGTGCGAGGCTCTAGTGTCAGTGTGTTACACAGATGAACTCGTTTCCTCTTCGTTACAACCTTGCGATGGGGCTGCTCTTATTGCCCCCATTTTCCACACGCAGAGGCTGTTCGTGGAGGGGGAGGTCAGACAGCCGCGGATACATGGTAGGGCCAGGTGTAGACCGGGCAGTCTGCTGCCGCAGGCCAGGCTGTCGCCCCTCTGCCCTGCTGCTTTTCCACGACGTTTACAGCACGAAGAGCATGTTGTTTGGGGGCAGAGAAGAAGGGGGTTTGAGTTACCCCATTGTTAGCTTTTGTCATCACTCTGATATCAGTGAAGTGGGGCAAAGTACCGCATTTCCGTGACCTCCCAAACTTTTTGGTGTTGGAATGCTTAGTATTTTGTGTGAGGTTTTGGGGGGTTGTATATAATGGTTCTAATAGTCCAAAGTCATATCTACTAATATTAATCACATGGTGGAAGCATAAAATATGTAATTCTGAATCTTCTTTAGCTCCGAGTATGTCAGATAGAAAGGAATATGTATTTGTCCCACCCATAAGTCGAAATGCTTTTGTTTCAACTCTCTGGGAGTCTTCTGCAAGTACAATTGAGCAAATAATCAGCAGTGTGGGTTAGACCAAGTGCGTATGTTTCTCTGATGTTATGTTTTCTCTAGAATTTGTCAGCTACAGCTTTGGCACATCACATTTTGAAACTTCTGAGCCCTGCTTGTGACTCATTGGTGGTCAGATCATCTCAGTAACGAGCATAAACAGACTGGCTTACATCCCCAACCAGACCTCCTTCAGAGAGTAAACCGTTTCGCGGGGTCTGCATGCACTCTGACGTCATGTTTTCCTTTATATTTCAACCAGTGAAACGTGTCCCTGGAGCGTCCGAGTATCCTGTCAAAGACCTGAGCACCCCGCCCAGTTCTCCCGGAGGCGGGGGCCACGTGGGGCCTGCGACCAGCCCCACCAGAAGCAGTGACATGCTGTACCTGATAGTGGGCTGCGTGCTGGGCGTGATGGTGCTTATTCTCATGGTCTTCATTGCCATGTGCCTGTGGAAGAGCCGCCAGCAGAGTACCATCCAGAGTAAGGCATTCCTAAACATTTCCTTCTCTTCTTTCAAAACGGTGCGTAGGCAAGTCTTGTCAGAGTAAATATTGGTTTCCAGCCATTCTGTGTATTAGTGTCATGGCATTAAACACATTAGCAGCTCTTTGTTCAGAGGAGGCGGCTTTAAAACCGTTTCGGCTGTCAACCAAAGTAAGTGGAGCATCGGAGTCAATGGCCCAGTGGAAATAAACAGCAAAGCCAAAGCAAAGCTGGCCTCTGAGTAAATAGCTGGCCTCGCGCTGGGAAACTCCTGCTTCATCAGACCACCAAAGAGGACGGTCCTCGGTGCGTGGGCTCCGCCGTCGCCGCTGGAACACCTTCACACAGCGCGCAGCTTGTCAGCGGGGAGCAGAACAGGCATGCTGGAAAGGAAGGCAGCACAGACTTGCTAAGTCAGGTCACTGTCCCCAAATGACACACATTAGGTAACACGGCCCCATTTCAGTACCGAAATGGACACAAACTACCCCCGTGGCCGTCCCTCCCGCTGACCGCATGCAGCAACCGGAGAGCTGGGGTCCGGGCCAGCACTGCTGAAAACACCACGTTGAGCGCTTTCCCCCTTTCTTTGCGCAGCTCTCTTCCTCTCACCTTCCTGCCTGTGCTGTTCCCCCAGCTGTTACACAGTAGGGTCCGTGGATCAACCAGAGGCTTTTGTCTTCGATGGGAGGAAGTTTGGGGGGTTCCCTGTGGCCCAGAATAAAAGAATGAAAGCAAAGTGAAGGAAGGCGCCAGCAGTGCCAGGCACTTCCAGCATCTGGCAGCCAGTGCCCACACGCAGCCCCTTTGTAGTTTATAAATCGGGGGAGGGGGAGTGATTTCATTGACATGGTGCTGTCCGGGAGACACACGGGGGAGAGGCAGTGGGGTGGCGGTGCGAGGATGCATGGGCTGGGGGCCGTTTCATTGGGGCTTTTTCTTAATGGTTTTAATGTCATTGACTTTAATTGGGTGAATGTGTGCTGAATTATTGAAAGGGAAGTAATGATTTGGTTGCCTGAGCAAGATTAATCTGGTTAAAATCATTATTTGTTGACTAGATAATATGTTGAAAGATGGAAATTTAAACTAGCGATGTTCATTTAGCCGTTCATTCAGAAGGTGCGCATTGCCCGTCGCTGTGCCTGCCTGGCACCGGGTTGGCAATGGCGACAGGAGGGTAAATGAGGTAAGCGTGGCCCTGCCCTGTCAGTGTGTAGACCAGGGAGGAGATGAGCAGGCAGACCGACAGCAGCACGCCCGCGAGGGAGGTTCAGCCAGAGGAGGAGGGACGCCTGGTTCCGTCTGGGTGCGCTTTGCTGCAGTTGGAGAATTTGTCAAAAAGCTCTGACGACAAATCCTGTGCAATTTAGACACTGTCCTTTCTAAAGGATAGCTTACTTTTTCTAAATATATCTCTGGAAATCAGAATTTTGAGACAATTAAGTGGTTTTAATATAAGAAAACTGAAGAATTAGCCCTTTGGCTTTAGTCCCTCACAACTTCCAAAGGGGCTCTCGTGACCAAGGAACTGTGAATAGTCAACGTATGTGCAACTCTGTCCTCTTCCTTGTAAGTGTTACTTATTGCTGTTTGAAACAATCCTGCCTATAGTTCGTTTTTTGTTGTTTTATACCATTTCTTTCATCACTTTGAAGTGTGTGGCAGTTTAAACACTTTTTGTTGCCAGTACTTCAATAGTTTCACTTGCACAATTTATTAATTCTCTTTTGAGTAATTGCTCTCCGGTTAATTTCTCTTCTCATTAACAGGGTCATAATTAACTCATAGTTCCTAGATACCTCCACACATTAAAGGGAACAACAGCAATAACTTTATTAAAATATCTCTGACAAGTAGGCTTTCACTTTTGAACACTTTTAGAATGTTTGGTTTTAGTGTGTTTGTAGTTTCTTAGTGGTTCTATTAATAAAACTTCCTAAGCAAGAAGATTGTTCTTTTCAGTATCTTTTCATTGTTGTTGTTCTCCCTGAACAGAGTATGACCCCCCAGGGTACCTCTGCCAAGGCTCAGACATCACTGGGCAGATGGTGGAGTACGCGGCTCTGCCTGGCGCCAAGCGGATGAACGGAAGTGTGCATGGCAGCTTCCTGAGCAACGGTGGGCTCAGCAATGGCTGCTCCCATCTCTACCATAAGGTCCCGAATGGAGTCACTGGGATTGGGAACGGGAGCCTCAACGGAGGGCTTTACCCTGGGCATGCAAGCTCTCTAACCAGGACACGTGCGGACTTTGAACATCCTCGTCATCTGATGAATGTAAGAGACCCCTTCTAAATGAAACCATCCCTGTGCCCCATGGTGCTGAGGTGTAAGAGCAGGTGGGCAGGCTGGGTTTTTAGTACGGGAACCTCGCTGGTTCCCAGGAATGGGGTTAGTCTGTGTCCCTGGCAACCCCTTGATCCACAGTAACCTTTGTAAGATTTCAGTTAGCTGGTAATAGATATGTTCTTCAGTTTGGTTTATATTTTTAAATTATTAAGCACTGCAAGTAGAACATGTAGCAAACACACTGGAACTTATTCTTGAGATGAAATGGAAATACCGTTGGGTGAAGCCTGGACCAAATTCTTTAAATTTAATTTATTTAGAGCAAAGTCTGAACACTCCCGTCACTAGAGGAGTCAGGCAGATGGTGACACTGAGCAAAGCAGGTGGGACGGAGGCAGGAGCCGTGGAGGCGCCAGCTCCCCCGAGAGCAGGTGCACAGTGTGAGAGCAGCCTCTGTGGTTCAGCTCCTGCTGTGGGCATGCGGGGCCCAGCGTGCTGGACTGCCTGCTTTTCCAAAGCATCTGTAAATGTACATGAAACTGCCAGATTTTTTACAACTCATGAGTTTTGGAAACGCATTCTGGTTCTTGATATCACTGCGTACGCCATGCAGACCGTGTCTGCAGGCGCCAGACCAACTCCTAACACGCCGTGAGTTGCTTCGGTTCGTTTTCCCAACGTGTGCTGTTGTGGTTGCCTGGAAGGCTTTTGTATTTTACAGTATTAATGTTCTTTGCCATAAGAGGTGATAAGCCTTTAAAACCGCTCTAATTCAGGAATCACTTGCTGGCACAGTGTAATTTCTGAGATGGGAACAGAATGAGGACCATATTTTAAATTTATTTTGGTTTCAGAGGTTCTTTGCACCAGGGAGTTTGACTTATGACATGGTTTGAGACACATCCACATTCTTTTTCAACCAAATAGATCATTTTAATCAAATGTTATTTTTTGTCATTGTTCTGATTACAGATAAATTTGCCATAACCCACAGTGTGCTAAAATTTGAAGTTTAGTTTTCTTTTTATCTTCGACTTTAATAAAGATTTATTAAAATTTGGAGAACAAGATAATAGTATATATATTTGTATCTTAAAGCTAGAAATCTAATGGCTTTAGTGTGACCTAGCTTTAGTATGTTGCATAAAAAATATTTAATTTGCTTTACTGCATCTCATTACTAAAAGAGAATGATGATTTCATTATTTCGTGTGGAAGGCACAGCTTATGTTCAGGCTCCCTAAACTTTTTTGTCACTGTTCTTAGTCCGAACTACTAATATCATCCAAGAAACTAGAGGGGAGGGCGTTCAAGTCTGAATAGCACATTATGTTTCCATGAGAAGAAAAAAATAAGCCCAATGTTTGCTTTAGTGTTTGAACATGGTGCTTTGGTTCTGTGAACAATGAATTGCTATTTAAGTAATAGTCACCCATGAGGTGTAAAATTTTAAAGGTTATCACCTCTAAATTAACTCATTAGTTTTCTTACTCTACTCTTCTGGGTGGGAGGAAATCTGGAAATTTAAAAAATGATGGTCATCATAAAAATCATTAATTAACTTTAGTATGGTTAATGATTCAAATAAGTTTATTACCCTATAGCTGTTAACTTGATTTTCTGAAGCTCTTAAGTTTACCCGCCGTGGGCAGAATATAGCCTAAGAATATTCTTTCTCTCAATGTTTTCTTAAAAATTCCTGCTGTTAGTTGGATCAAGAATGTTGAGAGAAATTTGCAGTGTTTTTGGTTTGCTTAGATTCTGGCTGTTGGTCTGAGATGAATGGCAATGGAAAATATTCTGGAAAAAACAATTGCCTGAACTTGTCCTAACCTTGAGGATCTGCTCTGAATTTGGGTGTCATGTAACAGCCCCCACCCCCACCACCCCACCCAACCTTATCAAATTCACTTCTGCTGTTTTTCATCTGAGAGCAGAATTTCAGCCCTGACCGTACGGCTGGGTCCAGTATTACCTTCAGTTTGTAAGAACTCTTGCCGTTGCGTTGTCATGTGAATGTTTTATGGTGAGGTATGTGTTAATCTGGGCATTTTTCTTAATTGCTGGGCAGTTTCCGCCAAAAGCAACACCAAAATATTAATACTCCCCTCCAAGTCATTGCTGGCTGAGAACCTACTCCATCTGGAAAAATATAACATGTTTTAAAACTTAGTGTAGTCAAGCGAACAGACCTAATCGAAGTAATTACAGGAAGATGAAGATGGGTTTAACTTATGACATCATCCAGACATTTCCACCCTGTTTCTCCAACTGGCATTGCATAAAATTCTTCCATGACTGCTAGGAAAGCAAAGACAAATAGGCGGTTATGATCTACAGCGTATGCCAGGCCCATCAGACTTGAAACCCTTGAACCTCCTCCGTTTCTTTGCCTCCTGCCACTACAAAAATACACGGGACAACATGGCGGTGGCCCCTGTGGAGTACAGCTTTAACAGTGTGCAGAACCCCTTTGTGAACGTAGGCGAATCCTGAGAAGGGTAACATTGCTCAGGGGGTACGTTACAACACACCGGGTGTCCCTTTGTTGCCGATGGCTTTTGTGTTACGGAGAGTCAGGTTAGTGGTCCATGGCACCTTCAGCCCTCTCTCTCCTCTTTTCTCCTGTGCTTCCTTCCGACCAGGGTGGCGGCAGGTACACAGCAGTCCCGCAGACGGACCCCGCCGAGTGCGCCGCCTGCCGGAACTGTTGGAACAACAACAGGTATGTTCACCTGTCTTCTCACAGGTGGTTGTGAACAGGTGTGTTACCCCTTTTATTTCTCTCCCCTTCAGTAAAGGGAGTTCCTCAAGTTTTCCCTGAGAAAGAAGTAGAAATCTCCAAATAGAGGAGGCCTGCTTTACAATTTTTATCTTTCTGTGCTTTGGTTTCTTTGGCAATATTGACAGTATTAAAGACTTTGTTTCTAAGCTATCAAAGGGTTGATGTTTTTGAAATCTTTAAATTAGAGTCATTCTCTGTACGGACTTCCTCTTTTCTCACCTGTTACTTTCTCCTCTATGTTGTGGGATGCCTTCCACTCTGTGTTATGAAGGAGGGCATGCTGGAATATTAGGGGAGTGCCCCTGTGTGCATAGTAATGTTTTTTCACAGTTATATTACCGAAACCTTCTTGCCCGATTATTCATTTTTTTAATTCTTGAAACCTTAAGATAATTAAGCATTGAAATCTTGCTTCATTTTAATTTGCTGTTTAAAAAATATTCAAAGTAGAGTGTATAACAGTATTTCAAGCAAGACAGAAATAGGTAATGTGCTTAAATTGTAACAGTATTCAGAAAGCTTTTGTGCTACCTCTTAAATTCAAGGAATAGTCAATTTTTTGTTGTGTTAAAGTTGTATCTGTCAGAAATCTTAGTTCTTTCTTTTATATAATGATAGTATTGGTTTACGTGGTCTCAGAAGTTTTTCCAATCTCTGAAACTCTACAATTTAAAAATTATCTCACTGGAGTTTTGTATATTTCATTGAAATGGCACTTGACCCATATTTTAAAAACGAATTACAAGGTTAAGTGTTGTGTCTGGGAGTTACCAAAACCAGAACTGGAAAGAGGATCCTGTACACTGTAGAATTAAAAGTTTATTGTTTCAACATGTGTTTTTTAAGAGTTGAAAAGCGAAAGCAATAAAGCTTCCTGGAGATTTTTCTTTATCTTTCACTTAACCCCTCTTAGGGCTTATATGTTAGAACCATCCTTCTATTTTGTGTGCTAAGCTTTGCTCATTACATTTTTAAGTTCTCTATGCCCCTAGCTCAATGTGAAGATGACCGTGACTTCGAAGCCATGTTTTGGCCCTGAGCTTGTTATGGGCTTTTTCAGTTTGTTAGTGACATGCCAGAGAGCCGGCAATAGTGTTTCGTGTACCCGGTAGCTACTCAGACAGATTGATGAGAACACACGGTACTACCTGGACACACACCGTTGTCCTCAGTGGCTCCCATGGCCGCCAGCAGATCTTGGTTCCCTGCAGGCCTTAGAGTGATGTTATGAGAGGACCTCCCTTCTAAGTATTAGTGGGTATAGGCTTTGCTGCTGCTTCCGTCTGTGGTCTTGGGCAAGGTATGTAGTCCATCCAGGGCTGCGTCTTCTCTGAAAAGTGAAAACTTGGCCTAGGTGATGCCCAGCTGCCCGCAGCATGCTCCGATCGTGGATTTGGGCGGTTTGCTGCCCATCACGTATGTATCTGTGGTAAGCTGTCAGCCTAGTACCAACAGCACATCCCACTTCCTTGCAGGAACTTATAAATAACTTCTGTTATCTTGCGTTCATGGCCATTTACTTGTGAGTATGTATAGTATCTGGGGGTTTTACGTGCTTTTTTCTTTTAGACATTGCTCAATTATATTTCTATTTTCAAATCAGTAACTTACTGCATTTCATGTTTTGGGGTTTTACATTTGTTTTTTGGAAACAAGATGAATTCTCTTCAGCCTGAAAAAGCCAATTCTGTTTCTTCCTGGCCTAAATCCTCTTCCCCCGTGAGGGCGCACCTGCTGGGGCACGTCTCTGCTTGCCCGCATTGCTTCGGAGGTGAGCCAGGGTCTCGTCTGGCTCCCAGGAGCCATTGTGAAATTGGACGCTAAGTAACTGGCCACATAAATATTAATAAACACCTCCCTTCAGCTCTGGGAAATTGAAATCATTCAATTCAAAGCTTCCAACTCTTTTAACTTTGAAATTGAAACAATGATTTCCTCTTAAGAGCCCCAAAATGGAAAAACTTGTACTGATTTTCAAATGCGGGGAGGTAGACAATATATGACTTACTCCCAAGATATGGTTGCTGTTAATCAGTTTACACTTCTGGAATATCAACATTCTTGCTAAGAATAAATTTGCATTTTCTAATTACAACTGAAATAGTGTGTACACAAGAAGAGTATTTGGCTGTTTGGTCATAAAAAGACACTGAGCACTTGCTGGGCACTGGAGTGGGGTCTGGGGTGTTTCCCGGAAGAAGGAATTGCAAGTCATGGAGGTAGGAAGGATAATGTTTACATAACAGCAACTGACCTAAGTCTGTGGTTATCAAACTTGAGCTCACTCTCAGATCACTTGGAGTGCTTGTAAAAAACACCAATTACGAGACCCTACGCCTAGAGTTTCTGATTCAGTTGGTTTAGGGCGGGGCCTGAGAATTTGCATTTCTAACGAGTTCCCAGTGACCTGATACTACCGGTCCTGGGACCAGGCTTTGGAAACCACTGGAATAATTTGGTGAAGGATAAAAAAACTGGAAACCAGCTGAGTGGTCCTGAATGTCAGGGTGTAGCAGTTTATTTAATACACATTTATTGAGTGCCTCTCAGCTACTCTGGAGAGCCCCTGATCTATTAGTGAGCTTGAAATCTAGTGAGCAGAGTTTGAAGAAGCTCATTGAATCTTACACAGTTTTACATTTAAGGAATGGGAATAAACCTTGTTGTTTCTGTAATATAAAGTACGGAAGGGATATGAGATTTTTACTTTAATCAAAAGGGGTGGGGGATATGAGTTAAATGTTGAGAAGCACTGGGCTAGTGGCATCATAACTCTTTCCAAGGCTTTTCAGAAGGGGAGCGGCCCATTCAGAAATGCGCTGAGTCTCAATGAATGGCGGGAGGGCACACAGGTGGGGCTGGAGGAGGACTCTGGCAGTTCTGTAACAAAGACCTCAGCCTCCATGCAAGGAGTGGAGGGAGAAGGGAAGGGACAAGTTGTCCTAGAGCTGAAATCTTTAGGACTTGGCCACTGCCTGATGGGGACCTAGAAAAGAAGGCTCAGAAAGTGTCAAACATGGATGACCTGGTAATCGCCGTGGTGGTTGTCAGAGAAATAAGAAACTTAATACCATGCTATATTGAAGAAAGGTGATGAATTTGGCTTGGGGCATTTAGAGTTTCAAGTGGCGTTTGGATAGCCAGGCCAAGGAGACAGGTGGAAATGCTGGCCACAGGCTCAGGGAGTAGACTGGACCTCCGATACCTATTTAAGAGGCATTTGTATCGAACTGATAGAGCTTAGAAATGGGTGGAATCACCAAGGGAGACAGTAAACTCGGCTGAATATTTTTCTATATTTAATTATTTAAGGTATTTGCTTGCTTTATTTCTTAAGTATTTACAGTGATTAGACATTTTCAAAATTCATCCTGCTTTTTATTTTTATTTTTCTGTTTACTGCCTTGACATATCCTCAGAGAGATGAGGAAAGATGTGCAATACAATAAGGGGAGTGAGAAGGAAAAAGGGTTCGTTCATTCATCTACTTGGCAAACACTTAGTGAAGTTCTCAGCGGGCCGAGCACCAGACTGGGTGGTGCGGATATAGGGGTGGGTGGCGCAGGTGCGGTCCCTGCTTCACCGAGCTTGTCTGGGGAGAGGCGTGTCTTTTTAAAAGTCACATTACTAAATCATAAAATGAATATCTAATTAAAACTGGGTGCTTTAAAGGAAAAGTAAAGACTGTCTTAGAAAGGAAAGAACTGCTCCTAAGCAAGTAATATTTTGCTCTGGAGCTCTAAAGAATTTTAAATCTAGGTAAAAGAGGATATAGTTCAAAAGCTCTCCGGGCAAAGGGAAGGTACCACCTGTGCAGCATCTCAGGACCTGGGTGCTAGAGTCCTCACAGAACCTCAGGAAGGCCGATGCAGCAGGAAGGTGGTCAGCGAAGGGGCCAGAGATAGAAGTGGAATCAGATAACACAGAACCACGGCGAGCCAGTGAAAGGATTGGAGCAGGACAGCAGCGTGATACAACCCCATGGATAGAGTTCGGAGGACACATTGGATGGGGCGAGCAAGGATTCAGGGGACCCGTGGCGGCCCCAGCAGTCCAGGTGAGAAGCAGGGCATTAGGACAGCTGAGCTGCAGTAGATGTGGAGGGAGGCCGATGGGCTTGAGAGATTTAGGAAGTGCATTTAAAAAAACACAGGACTAACTAACAGGCAGGCTGAGAGAGTGTCAAGATGGTGCCCAGGTGATAACAATGCAGTCACTGAGCTAGGGGAGACTGTTACCCCTCAGCGTGCCTTTGGGGTCATCCCCTTAGACCCCTTCACGCCTCATCACACTCACCTTTGCCGAGGTAGCCCCTGGCCCGCAGATGCCTGCGGACTGGCAGAGTCTGGCTGCAGCCTTTTCCACGCGGACCCTTACCTGCCCTGTGTCCGGCCCTCCACACTCTTTTCTGCCCTCTTCGGTTTAAGCTTAAATGCGTTTCTTAGAGTGGACTTTCTAGAAACAAGTCATTGCTAGCCTTAGACCCCCTTATCATCCCTCTGTTTTAACAATGAGCTATTTGGAGAGAAAGCTTTTGCTTTTATTGTTTCAACTGGGGTGCTGACGTGAGAGTTTCAGAGCGGGTAAGAGGGAAGGTGCACTGGAGCAGTCAGCGGAGTTTCATCTGATGCTGGGGCCGCATGGCCCATTATCGTCAGCTGCCCCACTCTGTTCAGTTCATCTGAACCCTTTTCAGGTTTTAAGAGTAATATATAATAGCTCACTGTGAACAGCTAGAAAGAAGCATACCTAATCATCTTTTCATGTGTCCAGTCCCCAACACTCAAGACTTACTTGAGAAATCCTTGTGCAGTATGGGCATTTCAAGAGTTAAACAGATTATAATCAAATAAATGCTTTCTACCCTTTTCTCCTCTCCTCAATTTGGAAGGCAGAGTGCAGTTCTGGATATGTGATCAAGGGGGTTTGTCAGTTGCTTGGCGAGTTCAGTGGGAAGGGATTGACATTGAATCTGGACGCTGACCATCAGTCCCGGTAATTTGCAAAGAGCAGAGAGGACGCTGATGGAGTTCGCAGATGGATGAACTGAGAGGTCCCATCAGGAAGGAACAAGAAATTAACTTCAAGGGTCCAAGAGAGGTTGGAACGGGCAGGAAGCAGCCAAGTGAAAATCAGCTTGGAAAAATGTGTGTAATCCACCTGGGGAAAAAGTACCAGCCGCACACAGCTGGTAGGTAGTCAAGGGGAGACGTAAGCTGTTGGGAACAGTGCTTTAGGAAGCCAGCTGTTACAGATGACCTCTGCGTTTTTTACGCAGCGATGGCTCATTTGAGCCATCGTCTGTGTCGTCGGGTTGGGGGATGCACTGTCACCAGTGGGAACCTTCCACCGATGTCAGATACACTTGGGTAGCAGTGGCATGCAGAGATGAACGTGAAACGTTTTAGGACAGGAGGAGTCCTTCCAGGCCTGGGGTTTGACCATCCCGGTTGGTTTGCTGAGAGTGAAAACAGTTCCTTGCCTGGCACAGCTGAACTCTTCGCTCTGGCGAGCTGATTTGTTAAGATTCAGTCCCTCTCCTATCTCTGATTGCTAACTACTTTGGAACAAAGGAACAAAACACACCAAATCTTAAGATTTGGTTTCTCTTCCATCTATGGTGGTCTGTGTAATTCCCTAGGAACAAAATTCAAGCAATGTGTCTAGTTTTGTAGACTGATCAGTACCTTCCTTTTGGGGATGTTCTGTATCTCCTTCTCCTGATGGGGAGTGCGAGGGCCTGTCATCAGGGGGCCAGGGTTCGGATGGTGCTTTTGGTCTTGTATCTGTAAGATCACGCCCATGTGTGCAGTGTGCCCTTGCCGTGTTCAGTAACGTGCTTAGTCACTTACTGTCACCAGTCAACCAGCTGCCCATAGGAAGCTCCCACTCTGAGGCAGTGGTCATTGCAGCCTCCAACAAAGAGTGGACAAGGACAGTGGCAGGCGGCCCGGCCCTGGAGGAGTGTGTGCCCTCAGCACATAGTAACTGATGAACTCCCCCAGATAAAGGACGAGTCAGCCAAATGCAGAAGCAGCAGTAAGGGGAACCAGCACGTATGAGCTGAATAAAAACAAACCACTACCAAGATGTGACGGCTTCAGAAGTCTCAAGAACATATTCGTGAACCTGAGTATCCGATGTCCAAGCGATTCGTGGATAGTTAGCCCTTGTCCTCCAGGGATGATCAAAAGAGGAGGTAATACAAAATTCATATGATCATCTAATCAGAGGAATTTCATATATACTTCTGCTTAACAAATGTCCGACTGTGTAATCAGAAATGGAACACTTCTCCAGAAAATATTTCAGAGGTGCTGCCTAGTTTCACCGGAAAATCCAAAACCTATTTGGTCAAATACTAAAGCAACATATTCTCCCAAAATTAATCCTGTGCTGCTTTTCCGAACTGGTTCCTAGTCTGTGCGATTCGGAGCACTGGCTATGTTTTGAAAACTTCACGGCACTGTTGTCGTCATTTTCCTGTCTTGCAGGTTGGTCAGGCAAGTCTCTCCTGCGTATCATAAGATATTGGTAACCCAGCAGGCCCCAGATACCCTGAAATTCTTGCCGAACAGTAAAATTTTTGTCTGTGGCAAGACACACAGAGTTCTATTCACTCAATGTTTTTTAAACTTAAAATTAAGAAAAGTAGTTCATTGAGCCAGAGGCAGTGCGATGAACCCTTTCACTCCAGCTGAAGTCAACAATAGCTGCACTTGGGACATTATTTGAAAAGCCCGAGCTAGTGAAATGATCAACTCTTTGTAGTGTATAAACTGTGTAATGTGCATCGCAAGAGCATCCTAATGAATTTGACATATTTGCAGGCATGGACTTTGTACTCTGTCCTCTTGTTTTCTCTACTTGTAGACGTCTCTGAAGTTTACATAGATACAGATAATATTTTTGTGATTATCTGATTGCTTCAGAAATTTTAGGTAAAGCATTATCAATGAAATTATTTTATATGCTATATACCTAATTATATGCCGGACAGGTATTATATTCCTTTTTTATAGACTATTTCCTCTCTGCTTGTTTCTTGGCATGTAACCTCCGAGTCAAAGCCATTTTTAATGCTAACACAAGTAGACCTCTGGAACTAAACTAAAAGTAATGTGGCCTAATTATTTGTTTGTTATCTAGTGGTTAATTACTGATAATTATGAGTAAGGATTTGGTATAGTAGAAAATTTTAAATTAGTTTGGTGTAGTATGTTGAAATTTGTGTTATAATTACTTTAGCAACCTAACTCAGATTACAATCTCACTATCAGCACCACTCTGTTAACTGAGAGTCACATTCAGAATGTAAGTAAATGCTGCTGTGCCCCGACCCGTTTGGCTGAGTGGGTTGGGCATCTTCCTGCAGAGTGAAAGGTCACCAGTTTGATTGCCAGTCAGGGCACATGTCTGGGTTGTGGGTTCAATCCCCAGACAAGACACGTACAAGAGGCAACCGATTGATGTTTCTCTTTTACATCGATGTTTCTCTTACTCTCCCCCTCCAAGAATAAATAAAAATCTTAAAAAAAAAAAAACCGTGACTTTGTGTTTCACTCGTTGGAAAAATAGAAGCTAAAGAACCTGTAGTTCTTTAGCACAGGAAATTGTGCTTTTCTCTTGCTCAATAGCTTCAATTTCTTTTCAAGCACACTTGTTTGTAGTCACTCTGCTTGCTTACTCCCAGCCGTAAAGCCAGGCACCGGCATCAGCACTTGCAGGCACCGGCATCAGCACTTGGTCAGCGTGGTGTCGCTGGCCCTCCGTCCCGACCACTCCTCAGTCCACCCCAACCAGGTCCTGCTCCCTCCCTGTCCCTAGCACAAAGGTGCCTTTCACTCAGCCTGTGAGAGCGCCCTGAGACTTCATTTAAAATGCTCATCTGTGCTTTCAATGAAAGAAATGAGCAGGAAAAAAGAAACAAAAAGAAACAGAATTTAAAGCATCTTAGCATCTGGTGAGTCTTCATTATTTTATGTCAACATTATGTCACTTCATTCATGTGAGATTTATATGAATAAATTATTAATTATAATATTTTGTTTTTAAGGAGCTGCCCTGGTTTTTCAAATTACGGCGAGTATGTTTTCTTCCTACAGATTAAATTCACTTCTTTTAAATGAAAATGCTTCTTTCTGACCTGGTACTTTTTGCTTTTAGGTTACGTGTACCTTTGTATCACTCCAGATTCTTACAGAGAAATGGGACATGAAGCCAGAAGCTCCCTTTGTTTGTTTTACAACATCACCGTGGGGATTTTATTAAGGGCCTGTCTTGGTTCTGTGACACTGGGGACAGTCATTGCCTGTCCTTCGGGAGATGGAAGGTCAAGTCAGGTAATGGTGAGGGCAGCAGATAGAAGGAAAAGTAGGCCCCAGAATGCACATTGAATCAGAACAGAGATACTTACTATTGTGTATTGTAATACAAAAATCTAAAAGAGTAAATTGTTGATTCTCACTTTAATAGACATGTCTGAAAGAAGAAATTTTCAATAATTAGCTTAATTGTTGCTCTCTAATAATAAATTTGCTTGCTTATGAAAAAGGGTATAAAACTGTCTGACGTACTAACGGTTATTGCTTACTTAATGTTTATGCCATTGACGACGTGCTTGGTGCTGGGCATTGTGCCTTTAGTTGGAGTCTAATATATGTTAGTGCTTTTACGACTTCCTAGACAATAAAACACTTTTATTACCTCCACTTTCTTCTCCATTGTTTGTGCTGTTTTGTCGTATATGTTTTAACTTACTGGTATTCGAGACCCTCCAACACTATTATACTTACTGGTATTCAGCATTTATTGAGAATTCCTGACATTACCTTTTTGTTGCAACTTCTTTATGTATTTTCTTCCTTCTGCCACTCATTTTCCTTCAACTTGCATTCTCTTTAGTATTCCTTCTAGTGCAGCTCTTAGGATGGGAAATTCTCCCAGGTTTTGCTCTGAAAATCTCTTTAATTTAACATCCTTTTGGAAGGATATTTATTACTGTTTATTGAATTCTAGGTTGGCATTTACTTTCTTTTTATACTTTAAGAATATTGTTCCATTATTTTATTGCTTTCATTGTTTCTGTTCACAAATCATCTGTTGGTTGTTGATGATTTTCACTTTGTATTTTTTTTCCAGCAGATGAATTAATTATTCACATTCAGAAGTGTAATTTTTTGTATTTACTCTATCTGGGGTTCATAAAACTTCTTGACTCTGTGGCTTCAGTTATCATCAGTTTTATAAAATTCTCAGCCTTTGTCTCTCCCAGTGTGGTTCTGTCCTATTCTCTTCTCCCTCCTTCAGGGAGACTCTAGTTACACATATTTTTGAGCTTTTCACTGTGCTTCATATGTCTCTTAGCTTTTTAAATACATTTTCCATCCTTTCAACTCTGAGCTTCAATCTTAGTACTTGGCAGTGTCCTGCTTCATGTTCGGTAGGTAAACCTCTGTCCCTCTGTGCCCAACTTGTTCTTAACCCCATGTAATGAGTTCTTAATTTCAGTTATTCTGTTTTTAGTGCAGAAATTAATTAAAAGTTGTTATTATCAGATTCTTGTTCTCTATTAAAATTCTTTATCTTGCCATCTGTTTTCTTGAGTATATTCATGCAGTTCTTTTCAAATGTGTATCTCCTAACTCAATAACTGTATCACTAGGTTTTCCCCTTGTTCCTGTCTGGCAATTTTTATTATATTCTGGACATTGTGCACAAAAACCGATATGGGCTCTGGAAGATGTTTTCTTCCTATGGAAAGAATTGACTTTTGCTTTTGGCAGGCAGTCAGATAAAGGGCAGATCACTTTAATCCAGTCGGGAATTGAGTTGATTAAATGTTGGTTCAATCTTGCCGTTTCACCATTATCTTTACAACTGTAACCCTTTAAGGGTCCCAATTAAAAGTGTTGGGTGTGTACTGGGCCTTCTCTCTTTGGGGGCTCTGAATTCCAATTTCTCCCTTCCTAGCCCCACAAAATTGCCAAAAATGTTGCTCAGCCTCTTACCTACCACTTTCTGCTTTCGTCTCTCAGTGTTCATCCTGCGTGGAATTGGGTAAATGCCTCAGGAAAGGGAATGGTGCCAAAATCAGAGTTACATTTACCTTCTCTCTGGAATCTCAGCCACTCGAGTGTTTTGGGGAGCTCTTTGATGAATTCAACAGATTTAAAATGAAATTTCTCTTTTTCAGTTGTTCTTGGCAGGAGAGTTATTCTGATACAAACTAATCAGTCATAGCCAGAAGCTAGGAATTTAATTTTTAAGCTTTACTTCCAGGAAATCATGGTAGCCATATAGATTCCCCTGACCAGAGAGATATTTCTGGTTTTTAAAAATCAGAATCCTTCTTATTCTCTAATTCCATAATTGCTAGCTAGAGTAACTTCCTAGATTGAGACAATTGAGTCTGAAATAGAAGAATATACCCCACTCTCTAGTTGGTAATGTGGGAAGCCACACGTCTGTAATTCATGCCTAGGGCGCCCAGTGTCCTTTGTAGCTTCTTATGTAACACGTACTATGTTATATTGTGGTCACTGCTTTGCTTCTCCATCTCCTCTGCTATCCTGAGAGCTGGAACTCTGACCTATTTACCATTGTATGATCAGCATCTAGCATTTAGGAGGTATTTAGCAAAGGTTTTTTGGAATAAAGACCTCTTCTAGATAAGGTTGCTCTTATGTAGATGGATAATATCCTTCAAATTCTCGTTAGCAGTAGTTTGAATTTAGAAAGGTTTTTTCCCCACCCTGACTCTGCCCACATATTGGATGAGTACCATATTTAGCCTGTGGATTCCCACGAATGGAGGGCATACAGGGGGGCCTGGTGGTTCTCTGGTTATTGAGACACTGGAAGAGACTGATGGTAGAGTATCAGAAGGGTGACATGGACATTTAAAATGGCTGTCAGGAGACTGGTGCCCACCCTTGCCTACACCCCAGATCTCTGAATTTAAAGCTCAGAGTTGAGTAGAATGTAGGATAAAGCACAAATGGAATGCAGTCCTCTCCTGGAATCATGCTGCATCCAGCCCAGGGCTCTGGGTCTGCCTCCAACAAACTTCCTTCCATACCAGTGCTTCCTTTATTTTATGGGCTTAAGGCATGCATGGAAAACTTAGGTTTTATTTGAATCAGGTATATACGAGTATTTTTGCTGTATTATTAAAGGTTAAAATATAGTCCTATTAGATAATAATGTACTCAAATTATTCTGTACGAACGAATGCCTGGCCTACAATGCTTTTATTCCAGATGATTAGTATCTGAATTCCACTAAATATGTAGTGACTATATTTCTCTATATGATTACAGTTGGACTCATTTAAATTAATGATTTGTTTAACTGACAGATATCTCACTCTCTTTCAGGTTCAGATTTTTCTTCATGCTTAACATTTGATATTTCCAGTAACTTGCACCAACAGAGCTGTTAGTAACAGTCGCCTGGACTTCCTTTTACTGAGTCTCATGTGCCCCAGAAACACACCGTCCCATGTTTAGAGGATGGAAATCCAGAGAACTGTTACCTTCCTTCCCTGACCTTGTCTACCTACAGCACACTGCCGCTCACTTCTGTGTGTTTCCCACCCCGCATGCCCCACTCAAAGCCAAATGAAGTGACTTCTCCAAACTTTTCCTTACTCCCAATCTTAGAAATAAAAAACATATTTCTGAAATTCCAGCTTCTGTTAATGGTGGAATAGCTTGATTATCCACAGGCAATAATGATGAATATGGACAATATCAAAGTATTGGAGAGTAACCAGAAGCAGGCAGAAACTGAATAAGCCTGACCTTGAAAGTCAATGGATGACAGTTATTTATGGTTTTTTTCTGAGAGTATTTTTCAGTCTTGGGTCATAGACTCAAACAGAAGGTGTCAGAAGATGGAGTTCAAGGCCAACAGAGGAACTAGAAAATTAAAGGCAAAAAAAATGCAATAAAAAATTATATCCGAAGAAACAGAAAAATGGGATACTTCCTTAAGGGGAAAAAAGTCAATAGAAACTTTTGGGAAGTAACAATAGTTACTTCTGGGTAACTCAGATGTCACAATTAATAGACCATGACTTCCAAGCTGCTGTTAAAAATTGTCCAAGGATTTAAAGGAAGATAAACACACAATAAATTCACATATGGGGAATTTCAGCTAAGAAATAAAAACTGAAAGAAAAAAAAAAGACCAAATGGAAATTTCAAAGCTGAAAACTACAGTAATGGAATGGAAAAATATACTGGATGGGTTTAACCTCAGACTGGAGACAGTAGAGGAAAGAGCCAGTGAACTGGAAGATCAGTAGAAATGATGCCGTCTGGAGAACAGAAAGAAAAGCATAACATGTATCTTAGATGAAGGCAAGAAATAAAAGTATGGCAGAGTTGAAGTGAATGCTCAGTGCTAATACTAGCAATTCTTGAAATAAAAAATTTTCAAAAGAAACCATGCCTAAATTTCAAATATCTAATCCTGGTAGTGTTTCTTCCAAGGGTGAGAGGGAACCTTGTATCTGATTTCAAAGTACTTTGTTTTCCTTGGTTTTCATAAGGTCGTTTCTCTGAATGTGGACATCTGTGTCTTAGCTTCATTCTTTTTCCCCCTCATTTCTTCCAGTGGTTAAGGGCCTTTTCCTTCTGTGTGCTGTGCTCAGGAGCCAGTTAATTGTGAACTAGGAGACAACTTTTGACAGTGGACTAAGGCATCATATTAGGGAATAGGGCATCATGTAAGGTTGTATTCTTAGGTGGTTTGCCTTTTGATTCATTTTCCTGTTGTATTCCACTTTAACCGTAGTTTTGGAGTTCTTGATATATCAGATCATAGTGTAGCGTTTATTTTTAAGCACCTGACCCTGTTAAGAATCTGTGATACAAAATACCAAATGATCGTTCAAAAGAAGTGTGTTTTGATTATTGATCTCTGTAGACAAACCTGTTTCTTTTGGTTTGCACTTTGTAGGTGTTTCACCAAAACGAACGGCACTTTCAGCAGCAGCCCCCTTTCCATGGTCCCTCTGGCCACACCTTGTCCCCAGGATGGCTTGGAAATGAAGCCCCTCAGTCACACGATGACACCTGTGTGTCAGGCTTCACCAGCCCCTGCCTGTGGCCCGTCACATGAGGAGAGCAGCAAGGACGAAGCAGCACCAAGACCTGCTCGCCATGCCTGCTGTCCCGACAGCAGGCGTGGGGTAGACTCCGACACCACAGCAGGCGCAGCAGAGTCCGACAGAGGTACTGAGAGACGTGGGCAGACCCCAGTTTCTAGACAGTCTTCACTTAGCTAAACTGAGGGAGATGAGGCAGATGCGTTTGCTCTGCGATCAGCGCACACATTTCTCAAGAGACTGGGGGGTGGGGATGGATACTTCAATCAAAGGGGACTAGGTAAATTTTGAAGAGTTGTTATTCTTCACCTCCTTCATCTCAGGCTGTTAATCCCATCACACTTCAGCAAATAAATCCAAATAGGCCCTGATTCAGTTTGCACCTGGACCATACGTAGACTTGCTCGAAGAACATATTATGTAGTCATGGACCTCTGTTTCTTTAAGGTGGTTATTTTGGGGCTTTTCGTGGGTTTGCCTTAACCCTCAGAGGAGCTGTATAAGTTCATGAGAGCTCAACCTCCTCTTAAACCTTTTATACTTTTCTTTTGTCTCCTTCAAATTCAAACTAAGTGTAACTGGGCTCTGCTTCTACTCATTACTGTCTCTTTATTGCTCCAAGTAATGTGTTTTCACTGCTTTCTGAAAATCAGCCTTTATGATTTTATAATGCTCCCAAATCTCTGTATTTTGCAGGAGACAGCTACATCCATTCAGAAACAGAGACCAACGTTTTAAGTTGGAATCCTCTTATTTTGCCACCTGCTTCAAAGGACTGTACTGAAAAGACAACATGGTCTCCTCCTGGCATTCCTTTAGACAGCCCTTCAGGGGTCCTTCAGCAGCCACAGGAAACCTGAGGACGTGCACAGGACAAGTCACTTCCCACTTCAAGACGGTCACTGCACAGAACAGGCCTGGGGGTGGACTGTGTGAAGGACGTTAATTCAAATCAGAGAAAAGTCATTATTTATTTTTGTAGTAGTAATGTCATATGAATGTATCTTAAAATGTGTGCCCTTTTATATTATTTATGCCTTAAAAGTTTTCCTCCCTTTCCCTTCCTCCCCAACAGTAGGAAACAGCCTACTTTTGCATAGTTTTCCATCACCCGAGAGCGTTCCATGTCTTCCAAGAACCTCAGTGACAGACCAGCCTGCGGCCGGTCCTGCTAGGAGGAAGCTGTGCAGGCCGTTCGAAGTTTTCAGATGGAGAGCTGTCTTTCAGTATTGTGTTACCCGGCTTCCTGAGGACGTTTTGAAACAGCCACAGTTGTAGCCTGCTGTTTCTAACAGCAGATCTCTTAGGAATTTCATTCCTGCCTTCGACAGAAGTGCAGCGGACCTGTTGACTCACTGTACACTGTTCTGTCCATTCCCCAGGCATCAGCCAGGCGCGGGTGTGTGGGCATGGCCAGGTGGGGTCGGGTCAGTGCGGTCCCAGGAAGGGAACCAAGGCCAGAGGGAAGAAGAATGCCATCAAGTCCCATGGCTTTAAAATTGCACGTGTTTATACAGTGGTCATCATGGGCCCCTTTTTAACTCTTCCCAAGAGTAGGGAGGAAATAAGACTTTAAACTGATGCCTTGAAGAGAAGGATTTACATTTGGGGAAGAAGGGGGAGGGTTTGCAGGGAGCCCAGCCTGGCAGAAGCTCGCTCATTATCACAGGCCTGTGCTGACAGTGCCCCCCACCCCGCCGAAACCATCCTTGCCCAGCTTCCAATGCAGGGATGTGACGGTAGAAAAGACTTCATTTGGAGGGTGAGGATGGTGCGGTTTGAAATTCCCTTTTTTTGCAGAAGGTTGTCATTGTAAACAGGCACTGAAAGCTTTGGTTAGCAGAGCCCATCAGTCACAGTTACGCTGCCTCGGAGTGACAGGGTATTTGCAGCTGCCTTTGGAAAGCTTTTCTTCTTGGATTCTAAAAAAAACCACCGCAAAACACAAAAACACTGCGTGTTGAATAGCTCGAGCCCAGCTTTAATGGATCATTGCTCCTTTTTGGGCTGGGTGTCCCTTTGGGGAAAGAAACTGAAAATGATTCTCTTCAGAGTCAGCAGTTTCAGCATAAATGAAAAAATTTTACAGTTTCCCAGAAATTACAGTGAAATAGACTAGAATGCTATGTTAATCAACTTTCTAATAAGTGCATCAATATTCCCTTACATACGTTTATATATTTTATAGATAGAGCTGTTAGCGAAATGTGCCGTTGAAGCTGAGTCCCTATGCAAGAACTTCTGGTAGAATGCAGTGAGCGTGATTTCGTGGGCAGGGATTAGGGATGTTGTAGAGTCAAGTTCTCCATCCCCGGCGTCCGTGCCTGTGCTGTGCGGGATCTCTTCATGCTGCGTAGATGCAGTTAGCTTTGGAGGGGAGGTGGCTGCATCCCTGACTTCTGTGACTAGCAAAGGACGAAGTCCTAGGACAGAACATGAGAGCACGCCTCAGGTTGGCCAATCACGTGACTGCAACGCTGTCACGAAGCAAGTCTTAGAAAACTGGGGTGTGAACGCTGGTCGGCCGTCATTCTGATTTAGGAAGCAGGTGTGTCAGCGTGAGCCTAGGTCCTAAACTGCTTGTAAAGATGAGTTTGAACGTGGGATCTGTCCACCAGGCAGAGAAAACGACTCTACCTTCGGGGCAGTCTCATTGTGGACTGCTTTATTTATGTTGTTAGTAACGCTGTTTTAAGTGTTATCCCTTTTATTGTATTTTATTTATAAAAAATGCCTTTATATATTGAGATATATAAATATAAATATAACTATATATAAAATTGCCTTCATGTTTAGCAGTTATGAGTTCCCCTAACCATGAGTTGTTCTGAACTTCCACGCCCTGCGCAGTCACCGAAACTAGCCCTGTCTGATGTCACTTCACCGGGGAGTCGAGGGTCGTGGTGCCCTGGGGGAGATGGCGCTAACATGGGCGCAGGACTGCTGTGTCCCAGGCAACAGGCTCAGAGCTTGTTACTGCTATCTAACAAACCCACAGAGTAGGTGTTGAAGTCTGCAAGTCTCACGGCGAGCCGCAGAGCCTGGATTTGAACCCCGCTGACGTGAAGCCGTAATCTGAGCTCCTTCCGTTTTTCCATGCTGCTTTCCAAAAGCATGTGGTTCCCTCTCTGAATGGAACCAGTCCAGCTCTGCACACTCCGACTGTCCCTGCTGCGAGATTCCTCTGATGCTCCAACTCTGCAACTAGAGAGGCGGGTCCTGCACACGTGGGCGTCTCTGTGCTCTTTCTTCATCTTCCCGGAGTCCCATCTGTCCCTTTGAACTCCTACACCCCGACCCCCACCCGAATCTGATCTTCACTTGGCTCAGTGATACTGTAGTTGGACAGGCCTCTTCATGTTCCCTTTCGCCTTAGAGTTCTCTGTGAGACTTTGTTTTCACATTAAACTCCCCCATTTCTATTGTATCATTTCACTATCTCTTTTTTTCCTTTACGCACCAGCAGTCTGGCGATGGGTGACCATCCAGTGGCATGCAGGGTGTCGGTTAAATCGCAGTGTTTTAACCCTGCTGGAGTGGTCTCTTAGAACATTTCTTTCCGGTTTCATTTCTGTCGTATGAGTCTGAGGACCAGTGCGTCCCCGTTCAGGGGCTTGCACCCCAGCTCTGGCTCCAGCTGCAGCACTGCCGTGAAGTTCACTGCGTGATTGGGTTTCGCCTGTGGTGTTGCTCTCTTTTAAAGCAGCAACGATGAGATGCATGTTTCTGTACCATATTGAGAAGTCTGTTTTATTTTCCTTAAAGTTGTAATAGTGTGTTTGACATTGTGCATATTTTAAACGATGTACCTTTGACAGGTTTTATTTGGTGGATACGGTTTTATAGTAAAAGAGAATGCCGCTTTGGTGGAGAGTGGCTGTGAAGACGGGGACCTCAGACACTCCCTGTTGGTAGAAAAGCTACGTGTGGCTTGTTGCTGGGATGGGCGTGGGTCTCACTCAGAAACTGGAGCCTCCACCCTGCCGCCCCCTGGGAACCCCCCTCCATGAGCCCAGTGAGTCAGTCCCTGCTGTTCTGACCTCAGAGATCCAGGCCCTGAGACAACAGGATCTGGGACAGGGTTTTGGGGGCGAGGGAAACACCTGAACCATGGAGCTGTGTCAGAGCAGGCAGACTCCCCCCCCCCCTTAGGGGGACTCAGTATTTCTTTGGAAGGAAGAGGGGAGTGGAAGAATGAGGGTCAGGAAAATGGGAAGGAGCAGTCCCTCCTCACATGTCTCTGGTTTTGTTTAATCCTCACCTGAGGATATGTTTATTGATTTGAGAGAGAGAGAGACATCAATGTGAGAGAGAAACATCGATCAGCTGCCTCCTGTATGCACCCCTAGCCAGGAATTGAACCCGCAACCTTTTGGTGTACATGACACTCCGACCGAGCCACCCGGCCAGGGCCTCGTGGGCTGTTTTTTACCATCACCTGGAGCAACATCTTTGTGAGCTCCAGGGTAGAATTTAGCCTCCTCAAGGAGCAGCTTTGTTTTATTGCCCTAAGAAAATAAAAGTGTCTGGACTACTGTGACCAGAGAGCCAGCAGGGTGAGGCTTTGCATGGGATGAGGTCTTGTAATATCTTATTTTCCATGTTTAAATAAGGCTTCCCTAAACCTGAGCCCCAGCCCTGAGAGCACCCAGGGCCCCGAAACCCCTTTCTAATAAAGTCTAAACCTGCAAGAACCCAAGCAGCAACTCCAGCTTCCCTCACTTTTCCCTCCTCTCAGGCGCCGCTTTCCTCATTCCTGGTGGGACTCTGCTCCATGCCGTTTCTCCCCCACAGAGCCAGCTCTGCGTCTTCCCTCCTAGCCAGTGGAACAAGCATTCGTTTGTGTTTCACCCACATTGCAGGCGCACACACACTCGGAGCCAGTGAGTCATGCTGGCAGCCGACGGAGTGTGACTTTGGAGCAGCCAGGGTCCCCTCTCAGCCAGCTCCCCAGGCCTGGAGGCAGGAAGCTGTGCTTTTGCAGCACTCTGCCCTGGCTGGGAGCCACAGACTCCTGGGGTCCAGCGGCTGTGGCCCTTTGACCCCTACAGACGCAGTGATACTCCTTCACCCATAAACGGGTCCTCTGGTAGAAGCTTGTGTCCTGGGGAAGCGATTTGAGATGTGGAAAGGAAAGAACTAGAGGACCGCGTCTCTTGATGCAACTGAATGAAGGGAACGCATGCCTACCCATCTCCCAGCTTCCTCCCAGTAGGAAAACCTGGGGCCTGGATTAGCCTTGCCCTGTGGGAGCTGCCACTAAAATGACCCCCTGTACTCGTGAGAGCGCCAGGTGTGGTTTATTGAATTGCTCTGGAAGCAGCCAGCTGCCCACCAGGCACTGCTTCCAGCACCGACACGCGATGCTCGCACGGGCGCCCGCATACCCGGCCGGGCTGCTCTCCAGCTGTGATCCTTGTCCTTCTGCCTCTGTCTTTCCCCGGCTGGGTTAGGGCCCCTCTTTTAACCAAGCCACTCGGAGGCCATGCAACTGGGCCTCACACCAATGGTGAAGGCTGGGAGTGAAGTGGGGAAGGGGAGGTCGTGCCTCAGCTACCCGGCTTTGAAGACCAAATGTGACAGAGGGGCTCTTTCCACCCTGCACCTGTACCCCTGAGCACCGTCCGCAGGGCCTCACGGCGTGGCGGTCACTGTGATGGTGACGCTGACTGGAGCGTCCGTGGGTTCTTGTGCAGGATCCAAGCCGGGAGTGGCAGGGGGCGTCTCGGTGCCTGAAGAACAGACATGAGCAAAGGACACAGATGCCTTGGGGGTGTGCCAGGTCGTTCTGGGAGGACAATAGAGACCTAGAATTGTGTGTGCAAGTCAGGACTGCTCCCCTTACATGGGGGTGACCTTGGGGACAGAAGGGTGCTTGCCTGCCTGTGCCTCTGGGCCTTCCGTTGAGCCCCTGTGTCGGTGACTTTGCTCCCTGAGGGTGAAGGGGCAGAGTGAAGTTAGTGGCGTCCACACTTCCCCACCCCTCCTTCCCAGTGAGAGGAGGGTCCTGGCCCCCCACCTGCCGGGTTCCGCACTCACATGGGAACAAGCAACTGGCCCAAGCCTGCGGAAAGGAAAGGAAAAGGCGCATTACTTGAGTAACGTGGTCAGGATCACAGGGGGCAACCCCCTTCCCCACAGGCTCCGTGCTGGGACCAGGGACCGGGGGAGCCCCGGCGGACGTCACGCATGAGGACATGTCACGTACAGGAGAGCCCAGACTTCTTGCCCAGGGGGTCCTGCCTCTCCCCCAGACAGGTACAGGCCTGGCCACCTTCTAGGGCCACACAACTGCCCCCTGCAATTTCCCACTCACGGGGGCAAGTCTCCGGATGCCGGGCAGCGTACTGGAACACCAGCAAAGAGGCCACCGTTGCCACCACCATCCCTGTGCCCGCAGCACCCAGCATGGCTGGGTAGGTGCTGAGGGGGGGGTCCGCTAGGAGGGGAGAGCACTGGTCGCACGGGGCAGGTGAAGAGCCTCAGCTGCACTTGGCAGCAGTGGCTACGGGCTACCAAGCAGGCAGTGCCCTGCTCACCCAGTTCCCACCCCACCACCTGAGGTGGGAGATCAAGAGCAAGGCTGGACCCAGGGTGTCTGGAGACCAGGTCTCTCCCGAGGGAGGAGGTGCTCCGTGCACCTGCTGCTCTTGAGGTTTGAGTCCTCAGCTAAGTCCCAACTGGGCACAGAAGGCAGCAGTACTGAAGGGACGGGGCCATAAAATGAGGGAGTTCCCAGGATGGAGGGAGAGCAGCAGGAACCGAGAGCCCACCTGTGTGCCCCCGGGGCGAGACTGAGGCACAGAGTGGGGGCCTGTCCTTCTTCAACACCCCCTCCCTCTTGTGATTCATTCAAGCTGGACTATAGCTGCTACCCTCGGCCTAGGGTCTCCCGGGGAGGGGTGGGTGATGGCAGAGGAGAGGTTGTCTGGGGAGAAGGTGGAGGAGAGGACAGAGGCAGGGATGGAGGGAGAGGAGCCAGGGCTTGGTTTTGTTGGGGAAAGCTGAGCCTCGCCATGGCGCTCGCCCCGGCACCTGGTATCTTCACCTCAGAGGGGTGCCCAGCTGTGCGGTGGTTCAGCGCCAGCATGCGGAAGGCGTACAGCACCCCTGGGTCCAAGCCCCCCAGCCGCCGGGTCCTGCTCTCGGGCCCGATGTTGCCAGCTGCCATCTCCCAGGCTCCGGGGCCCGGGCCTGCAGTGCTGGGCCTCCGCTGGACCAGGAAGCCGGTCAGGTTCCCGGGGCCCTCGGTGGCCCACTGCAGCTGCACCTCTCTGCGGTGCCGCCCGTAGGTCAGGCGGCTGATGGTGACGTTGGGGGGAGCTGGGTACCCTGGGGGGGGGGGTGGGAACTGCGCTGCCACACGCACACCCACAGCCAGGCATGGGTGCAGGGGCGCTTGGGCGCCCACGTTTGTTCAGCTTCGTTGAGAGCTGGGAGAGGCCCTAGGCCAGGATGTGCAGACTGGATCGACCCTGCGTGGTTTAGGTTTGTGCGACCCTGGACTTCTATTTCCAGGCCTCAGTTTCCTCACCTGTACACTGAGCACAAGGAGACAGAGCTCTGTCTACCTGTGTGCTCCAGAGTGCACGAGATTCGCCTGACACAGCCCAGCCAGGTTCCTGTGCCTGAGGGGTCGACCTGTCCAAATCCTGCAGTAGGAATCCCAGCTCCTTCCACTACAGGGCCCTGTGGGCTGGAGGGTCCCGGTCCCCGCTGCCACACAGACGCACACTGTCCCCACTCACTCAGGACCTCCAACAGGGTGCTGCGGCTGCGGCTGCCCAGGGCGTTGCGGGCCACACACTGGTAGGCGCCCCTGTGGCGCGCTGGGTCGGCACCTCGGATGCCAAGGTGGAGCTGGGCGTCCTCCAGGTGCAGCATGAATCCAGAAGTGCCCTGTTCCAACGGCTGTCCTTGGGGCCCCAGCCAGAGGAGGCGGGCAGGTGGTGTGCCCCCCTGGAGGGTACATCCCAGCCAGGCCTCTTCCCCCTCCAGGACTGACACCCGGGGCTTAGCCACTGCCAGCTGGGGGGCTTCTGTGGAGACAGAGAGAAGGAGGCTGGGAGATGCCCCTGCATCTGGGCTAGTGGGAAGGCCTGGGGGTAAGCGGGGAGGGGAAAGGGGGCCCCCGGGCTGTAGAGTCGGCGGCAAAGCTTGTCTTGGGCCAGCCTGCCCTCACTCCGGCTTCCATTCTGTGCCGGTTCCTGTCCCAGTCTGCCCCAAGGCACAGTGGTAACAGCGGTGTCCTCCCCACAAACCCCACTGGGCCCATGCAGGCAGGGCCCTGCCCTTTTTACCTCGGCATTAACCGCCTCCCCCTCAGCACCTGGCACAACGCCTCCTCGCCCCCAGCGCCACCACCCCCCCGCCCCAGCACAGGGCTGGGCCCACAGCAGGGGCCCGGTGTTTATGGGCTGACTCCCGAAGACCCCCTTGCAGGCATCAGTGAACCTCTGTGGGAGTGTCCAGCCCTGAGACTAATAAGGGAGGGAAACATTTTGGGTTGAGCAATTCCTCAGAGCCCCTGGACACAGGCTGTCACCAAGGCTTGAGAAGTGTTCCACACAAGGGCTCCTCTGCTAGGTCGTCCCACCTTTTTTCCCTCCACGTTTAATTCTTTTCCTTGAGTCAACAATAGATGGGACCCGGCTGGAAGAAACCTGACCAAAGGTGGCTAGAGGGAGTGAGAGAGGTAAAGACCTCTGACACCTGAAGCATTAATTCAAGTCAAGAAGATAATGAGGACCTTCTCATGCAAACTGATGCAAATGAGGCTGACAGAGCCTCTCATTGGCTAGATGGGTGCTGCCCAGCCACTTGCGACTACTAAGCACTTGAAATGTGGCCTGTCCACCTGGACATGAGCTGTGACTTGTGAATACGCCAGATTTTGAAGGCAATAAGGAAAGAAAAAACAATGTAATATATCTCATTACTAATTTTCTATTACACATTGAAATGATCATATACTGGATATATTGAGTTGAAGAAAACGTTTTGCTTATTTCTTTTTGCTTTTTAAGATGTGTCTACAAGAAAACTTAAAATTAAACACATGGCTCACATTATATTTTCATTGGACAACACAGACCTAGACTAAACCTCCTGATTTTATGGATCAGAAATACTTGAGGCCCTGGGAGGTGAGGTGAGTCAGTCTCTTGACTCACTTTACATTCCAGCTGCCCCCAGAGCCCCTCATCCCGGTTCCAAAGGGCCGCTCCTCCCACCCCAGCCCCGCAACACAGCCACTAGGCCCCACTCACCCAGCTGGAGCTGGCAGTGGGGGCCCGGGGCCCTGAGTGGGTGAGAACCCTGGCAGATGAACTCTCTGCCAGCCAGTTCTTCCTGGGCCCGCAGCAGGTGGACGGCCCTCGAGGAGCCGCTGCCACCCAGGGGCTGCTGCTGTGCATCCAGCCAGCTCAGCTGGGCTGGGGGCTCGCCTCCAGCCCACTCACAGCTCAGCATGATGAACTGGTCCCCCATTGTGGCCGTGGTCCAGCAAGCAGGGCTCCGGAGGGGCTCCCCTGAGTAGGGAACAAACGGCTCAGCATGGCCCTATGGAGGAAGAGGGACGCAGCAGGCTCGCCCCGTCCCTCTATCCTTCCCTCACCGCCTCACTCACCCATTCCTGCATTTACTCAGTCCACTCATGGACTTTCTCAATCATCACTTATGGAAGGCTGGCCACACACCAGAGAAAGAGGGGAGCAAATGCTGAGCTAACAGTTACAACACAGTGTGATGAATGTGGGATGACAGGTAGGAAGCCAGCCCTCTGGGGCTTCAGGGAGAAGGATGACATTTGAACTTGGTGGTCCTGTAGACGGAGAGGAGTTTTCAAGGTGGAGAGACAGGTGCGGGCCCAGCCTGAGGCCAGCGCACACGGAGCGTTAGAAGTAGAGCAGCAGGGGCTGAGAGCCTGCCGGCCCTGGAGGCTGCGGGACAGTTAGGAGGGACCCCGGGGGACCAAGCCTGAACTGCGGAGGACAGGCCTCCGTGCAGATGGAGACCTGGTCTGGGTGGACAGACACTGGGAGGCAGACCTGAGCGGAGCACTGCCCACCTCCTCGTCACATGGCAGGTCCCAGAGTGCGGGGCCTGGAGCTCTCCCCAGACCCCAGGGCCCCTCCCTTCTCTCCCCTGACCCCTACCCACTGCTCAGCCTAGAATGTCCAAGCCCTGCTGTGTCTACTCACAGAGCGTGATCCTGCAGAGGGCGGGTGGCGCCAGGGCAGGGTGCTGGCCAATGCAGACGAAGGCGCTGCCGTTCGGCAGCTGGGCGGCAGCGTGCCTCCAGGTGACATTGCCGAGGGCAGTCGGGCCAGTCCCCTGGGGCCCTTCCCACTGCAGCTGGGCAGTTGGAAGCCCCCCAGGCCAGGCACAGACCAAAGTCACAGCCCCAGAGGTGGGGAGCACTGTACAGGAGGGCTGCCCCTCGGGGGGGTCTGGGGGAGAAGGGGGTTTGGATGGGGCTGGCCCAGGCCGCACTGCCAGTGACCCAGAGGGGCCAGTGTGGGGGCGTCGGGAGAGGTGGGGAAGCAGGGAGAGATTGATGCCCCTGAGGGGCTGGTGAGCAGAAGGTGGAGTTCTTAGGTCAGGGGCAGTGTTTGGGGGGTTGGGCAAGAAGGCAGAATCACTGGGCAACCCCAGAGGCTCCTACGGAAGCCCCCAGCAGGGAAGTGTCCCCGTGCCCCCTTCTCGTCCTTGCCCTGGGCACTTCGTCTCACTGTCCTCAAATTCTACCCGTCTCTGTGCCTCAGCTCAGTCCCGGGGGCTGTGGGGGTAATCACTTCGAAGGGGGGCTGTCTGTATAGGATCGGGGCTGTCCCTCTGCCTTCCCCTCCCCAGGTTTTCTCAGCCTCTCCCCCTGTTCTGCATCTCCATTTGGTCCCCCAGCCCTGACTCCCCCCAACTCCCACCCGGTTCCCATGGGGCATCAGCAGTTCTGACACACGGAGGCTCCTGCAGGAAGCCCCTCCCCACACACTCACAGTAGATGGTGAGCCGGACCGCAGCCTGCGTGCGGGTGTCCAAGAGGCTGTTGTGGGCCAGGCAGGTGTACAGGCCGGTGTGGGCGCGGCTGGCACTGACGATGGTGTAGGTGGGCCCAGTGTGGACCTGGGCGTGCTCACGCAGCCACACGTAGCGACTGGGCGGGTTGGACGCAGCCAGGCAGCTCAGAGTCACTTCCTCCCTCTCGCCCGCCCAGAAGCCCTCATCGGTGAAGCCCGGTGGCTCCACAGTGATCACAGGGTGGTCCGGACCATCTGGAGGGCAAGGAAGGCCCGTCACACCTCCCTGGCCAGTCCTCGCTCCTTACGTAATGATTGCTGACTTTACTCCTCACTTGGCAGCCATGAATTAGGCACCAGCAGTACCAGCCACTCTGCAAGGCCCCTAATGAGCCCAGAGTCTAGGAGATCAGGGCCTGTGAGGTGAGCTCCCAGGCTGTGAGAGCCCAGAGGGCACCTGCAAGGCTTCCCTAGGGAACCGGTGGGTTGGGCTGAGGCGGGAGCACAGGCAGAGTTGGCCAGAAGAAGGGGGAGTAGGGCACCCAGCCCTCTCCCATTGCCTGGCATCCAGGGCTTTCTCGTTCGGTTGGAAAGGGGAGAGAACAGGGTGGCAAGAGCAGGGTGGGATTGCCCCCGGTGCCATCCCAGCAGCCAGCCCTGTCCACTTTCTTGGGGTCTCCACCTCCCCACTCCCATGTCCTCTTCCTCCCTGACTCCTGGAGAGCACCGAATTATTTTGCCTGCCTCCATTCTGCTCCTACATCTTTCCGAGAACTGTTCATCCATCTCCTCCACTGTCCTGGATTTACAGTGCCCACCAGCCACCTCCAAGGCCTACAGGACACTGTCGGTCCCGCTCCCTGACTCCTCTGGCCTCCCTGCCCACGGATACAGGTGAGTCACGGGTGGTTGAAAAATCCAGTAGCCAGATCTCCAAAAGAAAAAAATACCCTGCTCAACCAAGCAAAACCCGTCAATGGGTCTTAATAATTTAAAATTTTTTTACTTAACCAAATACATTCAATATATTATCACTTCAGTGTACAAGCAATCTGAAAAATTACCAATGAGCTATTTTGTGTTCTTTCTTTAGACTACCTCCCCAAAGTCCTGTGTGAATGTCACAGTCCGAGCACATCTCCGCCGGGCTCAGCCCCATCGTGAGTGCTTGAAGCCCCGAGAGAGGCTGCCGTCCCACCCAGGGCTGCTCTCGACCACGCAGGTCTTCGCCCTCCACACGGCTTCTGATCTTGTCCAGAAGTTCACCGGCATTTTCTGTTCTCTTTTTCTGAAATAACTGTTCTGGCCTTTTGTCTACTTCTGCATGGCTTGTGCTTCCTCCTCACTGGCTGTTTCCCTAGGTGCAGGTGGTCCCTGAGAGTCCATCAGGATCAACCCAAAGGCCAGTGGGTAAACTGTCACACAAATCTATGCACATTTTCCTGGGAAGAGGGGCTTTGACCAGGTTAAAACCCCTCATACTGGAGCAGCCCAGTGGGTGCAGGGCCCCAGGCTGGGACGCTCCTGGGGGCCTGAGGCATGCCAGGGGGCCGAGTGCAGGTGGGGGATGGGTGCCAGCCCTGGCCACCTCCCCTCACCCCCAATCTGACTCACAGATGACATCCAGGAAGGTTCCATCACTGCTCAGCTGGTTGACGGCGTTGCGGGCACTGCACATGTACCAGCCCAAGTGTGTACGATTGACTGGGTCCAGCCAGAGCAGCCGCTCTGTGACCCCCAGCAGGGCCTCCCTGGGGCCTCGGGGTGCCTGATGCTTCCAGGCAAAGATCACAGGTTCCGTGCCCTCCCGAACTGCACACGTGGCCACCACGGATGCACCCTCCATGGGGGATGGCTCACTCAGCCGCACTTGAGGCTTCGATACAGGCACTGGCCGGAGAAGAAAGAGGCTGTGTTGGTTATTGCAGGCTCAGGCAGTGCCCCACTGCGTCCTCTGGCCCGGCCCCTGCCAGCTGGGGGCTGGCCTGCCCGCTGGGTTCCTGATTATCCCAGGCCTCCCCCTCCCCTGGGGGCAGGCCTTGTAGAACCCGAGTCCTCTGGAATACAGCTGGAAGCACATGCAAAGGGATGCAAAGCAGCAGGCACGGCAGCTCAAGCCAGGGCACCGAGCTGGGCCGCTCACCGAGCACAGCCAGGCTGAAGTGGGAGTAGGTGGTGTGCAGTCGACCGCTGGCCGCCTGCAGGGTCTGGCACAGGAAGTGGCCTCGGGCACCCTCCTGCAGCTCCCCCAGCACCAGGCTGCTGTTTCGCAGGCTCACGGTCCCCAGAGCCAAGGCCCCGGCCTCCACCTTGACCTCTGCTCCATCAGTGACAGCCACAGGCCGGGGGATCAGCGATCCCAGGGGGGTGAAGCTCCAGAAGACCGCCAGGGGGGCAGATGGGGAGCCACAGGTCAGCTCCACAGAGCCGCCCCTCACTCCCTGGATGGACGCCACCTCCTCCTCAGGCTGCCCTGGGGACAGAGACAACGCAGGGCATCTGAGCTGTCCTGGGTTCTCCTGCTCCCCCCTTTCCCAGAGCCTCTGGTTCTGTTCTGCAGTCGGGGCCGACTGGGCAGCGTTCCATCAGACAGAGAAGAAAGGACGGTCGGAAGGAGGGATCAAAGGCAAAATTCAGATGTTCAATGAATTGAGAAGGACAAGAACCCAGAAACTGATTCCTTCCAATGCCAGCAGCTGCCGATGCATGAAGACCACCTGGTGTGGAAGGAACTTTATGAAACCAGATCTGACCATGTCACGTCCATGCTCGGGATAACCCCCAGATTTAGGGTAATGCGGAGGGCTGTGTGTGGGCCCTGCCTCCCCACCCTGACAAGTCGCAGTCGCTCAGTGCACGCTGGCTTACATCTAGCAGATCATTGAAGTTCATGGCCTTCACTGAATGTCTATGTGCGTGCCAAAGGATCCTGAGGAAGACTGGGAAGAGATAATGGAATGTGAGTGGGAAACGGCTACATGGGGTGGGTAGGGGTTGAGTATCACTCACCTGAGGCCCCCAAATACAGAAGGCAGGAGGGCAGCAGCAGCAGGAGGCTGGGTGGTCTACACAGGGCCCGCAGGCTCACCATGGCCCCATCCCCCTGGGTGGCTGCGCGTCCGGGATGGAGCCTGCCTGGCTCTCGGGCTCCGTCTCCCCAGAACAAAGCCCAGCCTTAGAAGGATGGGGTTCCAGCTCAGGTTGCCCACCTCAACCCTTCCAACACCTTCACCCCTGCTCTCCTGTTACCCTCACTGCCCTGATTACAGGTGAATTATTTACCAGATGATTCACTCCATCCATAATGCAGAGTTGAGGAAGGCAGGACCTGGCCGGGGCACACCTGAGGGAGGCCCCAAGCTCCCTGCATTTTTATTTCATGATGTATCACTGAGATAGAGTTGGAGAAGGCCCCCATCTCATGGAGTCCAATTGCCTGCCCATGCCAGACCCCAGCAGGCAGCCCACGGGCCACAGGGTCCCTGAGGCTCGGACAGGCCTGTGAAGGGCCCCATGCCCACTGCATGCTCCCGGTTTGTTCGGACAAGCAGCTGGAGCTGTAGCAGGGGCTCTGGAATCAGAAAGCTCCAGGGTGGGTTTGACCAAGGAACTGCGACACTTTAGGACATTTCTGAGGCTCTTCTTTCTCATGAAGACTGTTGTGAACTTCAAGTGAAAACACTTGCATTAGCGTGTGGGAGCTCTTGGGTGCTAGTAACACCCTGTTTCCTGATGTGAGTAGAAATTACAGTTCAGTTCATCAAGCTGTACCTTCCTTTTTTATACACTTTTGTGATAAAATACATACACACACAGGTGAACGGCACCTGCACGTAGCTGGTGCACCATCAAGCCGCTCCTGTCTGGATCCAACCTTTGAAGTTCTGGGCCCTGGAGCTGGAACCCTCCTGACCAGGGTGGTCTGAATCCCAGTGCGCCCACTCTCTCCCTCTCTTAGCCTCTCTCTCTGTCTCTCTCTCTGTCTCTCTCTCTCAATCTCAGTCTCTCTCCACGCCCTGCAGCCCTATGGCTGTCTTCAAATGACAGCCTGAGATGAGGTCAGAGTTTTCCATCCCCTGATGACAGGTTGAGAGGGTGAGAAACCTCGACCCCAGTGACACTGGGGATCTGATGACTGGTGTCAGGTTCATCAGAACTGAGCAGGGACAGGAGATTTCAGAGCTGAGCACCAGGTAGGCCCCCTCAAACCCCGGTGCTCAGAGGTGCTCACAGTGGCCTCTTGGATTCGCACTTGCCCTGAGACTGTGAACAGACCCTGCCTCACTCCCCTCAACCCGTGGCCAAGGACCCTCAGTGCCCTCCTTAGGGTCCGGAGCCCCTGCTCGGCTTTAAGCAGAGTGGCAGAAGGTCCCTGGGAGTCAGACTCTCATGAAGGGGGTCTAACTCTCATTGTCCAGGCCAGAGGGCCCATGCATTTTGTCCCTGCCCTAAACTGGGAATATCTTCAGGACTCCATTGGATGCGCCTTTGGGAGCAAAGAATGAGGAATCGCCCCTGCCGTCCACCACAGCATTCGCAGCAGCCCTACTCTAGGGCAGATGGGAGAATCCAGGCAGGTCACTTAGGAAACCCTTAAAAGGGGTCTCTGGCTTGCAGCGAGTGTTGGTGCTGGTCCTGAGGCTCATCTGTTCTGCTTGCACTGTTGGGCCCCTTCTTCCCCGGGACCCCAGGGCAATGGCAGACAGGAGGTGCTTCTCAGCCCACTCTGTCTGTCTCCTTAGCAAGGGAGACCTTGGAAAGAAGAGTCAGGGAAGGAGGTGTATGACAAAGGATTCTCCGGATAGACAAAATTGATAGGATGTGTGCATACATAAAAAGAGACATATTATAAGAAACTGTCACCCTGGCTAGATGGCGTGGTTGGTTGGAGCGTCGTCCCATATACCAAGAGGTTGCAAGTTCAATCCCTGGTCAGGACACACACAGGAAGCAACTGATCGATGTTTCTCTGTCACATTGATGTCTCTCTCTCTCTCAATTCCTTCCTCCTTCTCTAAGATCAGTAAACACACCCTTGGGTGAGGATTTAAAACAGAGGAATGGCTCACCTGACCGTGGGGGCAGCACTTCCACGGGCTGTGGTCGGCTTGCTGGCGCCCCAGGAGGGCGATGGGGGAAGTCCCGGGTGAAAGCTGGAGAGCCTGAGACTCAGGGAGAGCTGGTGTTTCAGTTCTGGTCCAGAGGCGGGGAACCACCTCCGTCCTCACTCCAAGCAGCCAGGCAGGAGGAGTTCCTGCTGGTTGCAGGGAAGGTCGACCTTTGGGTTCTATCCAGGCCTCCCACTGATTGGATGAGACCCACCCCAGGGAGTGGGGGCCCTCTGCATTACTTGGTCCACAGAGTCGAATGTTAATCTCACCCAGAAACACCTTCAAAGACACACCCAGAACCATGTTTGGCCCAGTATTGGGCCTGGTGAAGTTGACACATAAATTAACCAGCACAGAGGTGAGTGGTCTCTCAGCTGAACTCAGAAAAGAGGAGGTTATAGGGATGGACGTGGGGAGCCATCGTCTTGAGCAGCGTGAGTGAAGTTTTGGAGAATCAGGCTGAGGAATCTCGGTGAGTCTGCAGAATCTCCCTTGTGGCTCAGGAGGCCCCTCTGCAGCCTTTGGAGAGAGGGCCCTTCAGCCCTTCCTTCAACCAGCATCGGTGAACCTGGGCAAGCAGCTGCTGTGTCAGGCTGTTGGAGAAGCGGGGGCAACCACACATGCCAAGCACCTTGCAGGCACCTAGCACATGGTACGCGATTCCTTTCTAGTTTTGGCTGAACTGGAATCGGCTTCCCTAACATTCCTACCCTTGCAGTTGTGTTCTACTGAAGCTTTACAAAATTGTCCTTCTCTCTCCTCCAAGTGGAAGTCATCCCAGCTGTGACCACTGTGGCTCAGCTGGTTGGGTATCGTCCTGCAAAGCACAAGGCCGCCGGTCCTATTCCCAGTGAGGGCACGTGCCTGGGTTGCGGGTTCTGTCCCTGACTGGCCGCTCGATATTTCTCTCTCACCTCAGTGTTTCTCTCCCTCTCTCTCTCCCTCCCTTCCCCTCTCTCTAAAATCAGTAAGTAAAGTCTTTAATAAAAAAAAAGTCACCCCATATTTCAAAGAGTCACCCTATATCTGGCCCTTCTTTTCTCCACCGAAATAATCGTGATGGACTGTGTGCTGCCAGCCACGTGCTGGGTGCGCTGGTGTCTGCAGCCCCGCCCCCCCCCCGCCCCCCATGAGACAGTACAGCTCTCCGCAGCTCACAGACAGGCTCCAGTTCTTTGCACCTTCCCCCAGTGACTTGACTGCCTGTGCCCCACGCTGCTCCCCACCTTCGGTCACTCCCCAGCCTGTCCCCATGCACCCGAGGCTGTGTCCATTCCGGGCTGGCCAGGAGCCTATGGAACTGCCAGCCCCCTTCTCTCTGACAAGGGGGCTCACACCTTTCTCACGCATGTGCTGTTTTAGGGTTTTGTTTATCCAGCTAGTTAACACGTATTTCCTGGCCACTGGCCGTGTCCTCTCTGTGGCTTTCCAGGGCCCTCACTTGGCTCCTGAGGAGGCTGAGCAGACCTCACTGTTCTGACGGGAAAGGCAGCCCCACGGTGGCCCCAGTCTTTTGACCAGGTGTTGGTGTGGCCACAACAAGCGCCCAGGTTTCTGAGAACCTTCAGCTTGGCTTCGGGCAGCAGCGCACCTGACTGTATCAGACTCGGGGCCAGATGACTGGTCCCTGGCCCCCTCCTGCCTTGCGCTCACATCCCCGCAGCTCCGAGCCGACCCGCGGGGCACTGAGTTCGTTCGTGCTGTGAGGTTTAACACAGCTGCGACCTAGCCTGCTGTGACCACGTGGAGTCCTGACTCTGAAACCCGGGGCTTCAGAAGGAGCAGAGCGCGAAAGGATGGGGAGGAAGCAGAGGAAGCAGATGCTCCTGGAAATAGATGGCTTTTCCACGTGTGCCCACGTGTGCCTTTCTGGAGGCCGACCGTAGGCCCTTGGGGGCTCTAGCAGGAGATGAGCCCAGGGCTGGAGAGGAAATGGGCCAGAGCCTCTGCAGCCCAGGCAACACAGCTCCTGCTGCGTTTGTAGCTAAGAGGAGGAGGGAGGAGGGCCAGAGGGCCAGAGGGCTCGGCAGGGGTCACTGCTCAGTCACTTTGTGAACTGTCCTTTGGAGGAAGTGAGGAGATGAATAAGGCCCTAGAATGAGAGGTGAGGAAAGAGAGGCTGAAGATCAGGAGAGGATGGAAGGGCGGGGAGGCTGGAGAGACTGCGGCCAAGGGGCAGGCTAGAGCCCCCCGGAGGGCCCCAGGGCAAGAGGCCTGGCTTCTGTGCCAGCGCTGCCTGGTAACTGCCCTCCTGCGTCCGCTGTGCAGTTCTGAGAGCCCCTTCACAGCCAGTCCTGGGGTGTCCCACCATGGGCAGGACACCCCAGCGGGCCTCCATTTCCCGATTGGTTAAAAACGTGATTGTAATACCTGCCCAGCTGCCTCTCTGCGTGCTTGTGGGAGTGGATCAGTGGACAAGGGCAAGGACAGGGCACAAAAGTGGGGGGCGGGGAAGAGTCTACCTCAAGACCAGATCGGCTCGGCTCAGATCCTGGCTCTGCTGCTCAGTAGCTGAGCAACACCAATCAAGCCACTTACCCACCCAAGTCTCGGTGTTTCCCCTCTGAACTGAGGCAGTTTATCAGATAATATTAGAAAACTGTCCAGTCTATGTGCGATAATAGGTTTGTGATTATGGAAAACCATGGTTCTATTTTTTCTTAAAATGTATACGACAATATTCAGGGATGAGATGTAATAGTGTCTTTAGTTTACTGTAAAATAGTTCTGCAAAAATAAAACCGATGGAGCTTTAGACAGGTCTTCAGTTTTACCTGCCTCGCGATTGTATGGGACAGAAGCAAAAACCAAGTCACCACATCCCTGTTTTTGTAAAACCTGAATTCGCTGAAACATGGTGTGAGGCATCCTCGGTGGAAGTAGCGAGAAGGAGAAAGGAGAGTGCCTTTGGGGGATGGTTAGAGTGGAGAGGAAGAGGTTTCCCTGAGGGTGGGGACAGGTCAGAGGTTACTGGGTCCCTGGGAGAGGACGAACCTCAGCTGGCCAGGCCCACACCGGAGGCGCAAAGAGGCAGAGACACCCAAAGGCCAGCAGCAGCCGTGATGGACATGTGGTCAAAGCTGCTCCCTGGGCATGGCACCTCACGAGACTCCTGGATTCTGGCTGGACCCTGGGAGGGCAGGGGCCCCAGACTTGTAATGGAATCAAAGGAATAGGTGCACGCGCTTATGTTAGCGGAGTGAGAGTCACCCCGACCTCACTGCTGTTATTATCGTTAGTGTTGCTGTCACTCCTTTCAGGAGGTGGGCTGGCGCTTGGGCCACCGCACGAGGTCTCTGCGTGTGCGGAATGCTGCCTCGGTGAGCGGACTGCTGGGCACGGGCCGAGGTCCCTGCCGCTGGACAGGTTCCAGGCTCCTCCCTGCTCCCGCTGGCAGTGGGGCTTCTACTGTGTGCACAGGGACAGGGCAAGGACAGCTTTCCGTGGTGGAGGGTCTGGCCGGAGAACTGAGCCCTGAGCTGGGCCCAGTGGGTGTCTGTCTGCACAGGACTGATGGACCGGGCCAGGCCCTTGATAGCTGCCGAGGAAGCCAGGCCCAAGGAAACCTCTTGTGTCTCTGTCCTCAAGCCTGGTCTGCTTTCCTCTCCCCACCCTCAATGTTTCCCCCTCCTCCCACCCCCCAACCTGGCTGGATCCTCCAAGTGCCCTGGCTGGGAAGCAGGAGGGAGTAGGGAGTTTCCGGAATGTCTCCGTAGAGCTCCAGGGGGAGGCTTGGCAAATGGAAACTCGGCCGTCTCCTTGGCGACTAGCGTTCAAATAATTCTGGGAATGGAGGCGGGAGAGGAGCTGTAGGCAGGGCGGCCAAGAGAAGCAGCCTCCAGCCCCATGATTCCTCATTACCTGGGTCAGTCTAGGCCGATCAAGAGACAGCAACCACACCCGGCATTTGAAAAGGGAGAGTTTACGATGAAGAGCTGATGAAGAGCTGATAACCAGGTGACAGAAGGGTAAGAAAACCGTGCTTAGGAGCCGTGGAGGCCGCAGCCCCTCTCCTAGGGCTGCAGAGGGTGGACGGGCTCAACTGCAGGCATTCCCAGGAGGGGACCTGGAGCCTGGCACGCAGACCTCTGAGGACACGGTACTTGGCAACTAGAGCTGGAGTCTCCAGGGCAGGGGTGTGGGGTGGGTGCTGAAAAAACTGCAAACTGGATTCAGCTTTAGGGTAGGCCTGCTGCTGCTGGGGGGACGGTCACTTACAGGGAACACAAGGACAAAACAGGAGAAAGCATGTCCAGCCTTCCTCCTCCAGCCTGCAGCCTCCCTCCAGCGGCCCCTATTAGGAAACCTAATAAGGAACAGATGGCAGAACAGAAATGGGGGTCACGGCATCGCCAAGCAGTGCAGAGAGGATAGGCCTGGAGCTAAGAAGCAAGAACCTCAAAATATTGCTCCCTGTCTTCCAGCCCTGCTCCAGTGGAAAGCGCAGTGCTGAGCACATAGTAGGTGCTCATCTAATATCCTTGTCTGCCTTGGTTGGTTCCCGGAAGGGCACATGGGCAGGCCTTCTGGAACTTGCTCTGGCTTTTCTGGCAGAATTCCTGACATTCCTGGGATCTGACAGCTGGAAGGGATTCGCATCACGGTGATGAGGAGATAGCAGCAGCAAAGCCATGTTTAGGTAAGAGTGGCCTCAGGAAAGCTACCCGCACATTGCTGTGACCAAATCATACGTTACGGGTAAAGGACGAGACGAACAGATCTACAGGACAGAATTAGGGCCAAGTCCAGAGACGCGCCCCAGCACACCGGATGGCAGCACGGCACGTGGCATCTCAGGCCCGTGGGGAGGGCAGTTTATTTGACCAACTGGAGAGGAGACTGGCTCTCCCTCGGAGAAAACTCGGTTAAGCTCTCTACCTCACAAGTTCTGAAAACCACATTCCAAATAGATGGAAGATTTAAATGTATTTAAATTTAAATATTTGAAACCATTTAAATATTGTTTTTATATTTAAACAATTTCATAAGGAAATATTTAAAACCATTTTAAACAATATTTAAAATAATTTAAATATTTAAAATAATTTAATGAAAAAATAGAATATTTATATAACCTAGGTTTGAGGAGATTTTTCTAAACAAAACAGAAAATCCAGAAGCTATGAAGGAAAAGCTAGACATAAAATGTTTAAATTTTAGAAGGAAAAAAGATAACATATACAAAGTCAAAAGACAAATGGTAGACGGGAGAACACATTTCAGTATATATGCCTGATGGAGAGTGAGCATCTGTCATCTCGGAGAGCTGCTATGCACAGCAAGGGACGGAAGTCGTCGAGTCGGAAATGGACGAGCCAGTGAATCGGTGACTCACACAGGAGAAAATCTGAATGGCCAATACTCTATCCGAAAGACAGATTTCAGTATTTGTCAAGGAAATGTAAATTTTAAGTGTGATGCCACTTTTCATTGATCAGAATAGCAAAACTTAAAAAGAGTAATGAGCCCTGGGTGGTGTGTCTCAGTGGATTGAGTGCCAGTCTGTGAAGAAAATGGTCGCCAGTTCAATTCCTGGTCAGGACACATGCCTGGGTTGCGGTCCAGGTCCCCAGTGGGGGGTACACAAGAGGCAACCACACATTAATGTTTCTCTCCCTCTCTTTCTACCTCGCTTCCCCCCTGTAAAAAATAAACAAATAAATGAAATCTTTTTTAAAACGTGTAACAATAGCTAGGGCTGGAGAACATGAAGGGGAAGGAAATAGCACTTTTTATCACAACTGGTGGAAATATGAGGTAACCACTGATTTTTGAGAAAGGGATCTAAAAATGTAAATACAAATGGAGAGTATGCCTCTCTTTGACCCAGCTATGTCATTCCTGGGCATTTATTCTACAGGAAAAAACAAAAACAAAAACAAAAAACAGAAAAAAAAAAAGCAGCAAACTCCAGTATGCAAACATATGCACATAAAAAACTGTATAGCATTTTTTGTGGTGGCAAAAATTCTCTTCCTAGTAATGGCTGCCCGATAAACATATATCCCTGCACTGTTAGGTTACACAGTATAAACAAGAATGAACTACCACAAGAGAAATGCTACAGGACTTCACTGGGGCTACGTCTACAGGAGTCAAACGCACTGAAAGAGAAAGGACACTGGTTGCCAGGGGCTGCGATGGCAGGGACGGTGGGAGCTGCTCCATGGGTGCGGAGTTTCCACGGGGCCAGATGCAGAGAGCTCTGGCACCAGGTGCACAGGGACGCGAACATACGCAACACCTGCAACGTGCATGCTTAACAACGGTTACAATGGCAAATTTTACATCGTGTGCATTTTACCTCCACTTAGGACAAAGAAGAGATTCGAGGGCTTGTCACGTTAAGTGAGGAAGTAACTTGCAGAGGAATCTGTGTGGTGTTTGTGGGGCGATGACAATAAATGTAAACAAGTGGACTGTTGGATGGTTCAGGCTTATCTGAACCTCAGACGGGGGCCTGAGTCCTCAGACTCCAGGGAGACCCCTCCCCCACCTCCTCGGGGCCCAGGGTTTTAGGTGGGAGCTGGCACTGCACTGAGCTCTCTGGCTTTCCCAGCCTTCGGGTGGCAAAGCACCTTCAGACTCCTGCCCTGGTGTCCCCTGTCTCACCGCCTCCCCCAAACACCAGCCCCGGCGCTGGCACGGCCAGCCAAGCCCACAGCTGTTTCCAATACTCTGTACAAACCATTGGTGAGAAGCCCTGCTCATCATCCCCAGGCCCCAGTGCCTCCTGATTAGATACATATGAGCTGACCTATCAGCAGGGCCTGAATCAGAAATCAAAGAAGAGACCGTTCTGGTCCCGGCCGGTGTGGCTCAGTTGGTTGGGGTGTGGTCACGTAAACTGAAAGGTCCCTGGTTTGATTGCCAGTCAGGGCATAGGCCTAGGTTGTGGGTTTGGTCCCCAGTCAGGGCGCATATGAGAGGCAGCCAATCAACGTTTCTCTCTCACATCGATGTTTCTCTCTGTCCTTTCCCCTCTCTCTAAAATCAGTAAACATATTAAAGAAGAGGCTGTTCTGAGCTGGGAAGTGAGGGAACAGGAACCTGGGGGTGCTGAGAAGGACCCAGAGGAATCTTCATCAAGCCTGGGAAGATGGGGGGTATTCTCAATCTGAGGGGAGAAGGGGAGAAGGGGGGAAGGGAAGGGCAGGGCTGAGCAAATTCTTTAAGGGCCACGGTCTGTTCATCTTCTCAGGCTATACCTTCTCCCTCTAGTCCCCAAGGCTCTTCCTAAAGACATACCCTCCAGTGGGAACACCCCCCACCCCCAAGCTCCAAACTCAGCCTCACTTTCTCTTTCCTTACTTCTCAGCTGTACCAGGAAACCCCACTGGAAACAATAATTATATATATATATGTATGTATAATCTTCACAACTCCATTCTTCCTAGAGCTACAGAATCATGAAAACTCAAATACTGAAAACAACCTGAGATCCCTTAAACCTCAACTCCCGCTCAGCCTAGAATCTCCCTCAACAGCACCCTGACCAATGGTCACACTGTGGATGCTTTAAACTTCTAAGCTACGCAGTCCTGTATGACAGCCCTCGGCCACATGGGGGTATTTGAACATGAATCCACTGTATCTGGGTATACGGCTGGCCCTTGAACAGCACATGGGTCAGGGGTGCTGACCGCCTGCACAGGGGAACACCCTCGTATAACTGGCCGGGCCTCTGCCTGCAGGGAGTCCCACCAGCCAGTGGACGACTGAACAACGAGGGTTTGGATTGTGAGGGTCCATGGAAAACACGTGCGGGGACTGTGCAGTTCGAACCTCTGTTGTTCTAGGGTTCAACCGTGTATCCAGAAATGAAGTTGGTACCTTGAAGATATAGCTGCATGCCTACGTATGTTCATCAGGGCTTTATTCACAACAGCCAAGATGTGGAAACAACCTAAGTGTCCACAACGGGCGAGCGGAGTGGGAAGAGGTGGTGCAAACAGACAGTGGGATCTTGCGTGGCCGTAAAAGGAAATCCTGCCGTTGTGACAACATGGAGGAACCCGGAGTGCATCGTGCTACGGGAAATAAGCCAGACGGAGAAATGCAAAGACTGTGTAATAACACCTATAAGCGAAACTTTTTTAAAAATTAAAAAAAATGAAACAGAAACAGAGAGCAGGATGGTGGCTGCTGGGAGCTGGGTGGGGGGAAGGAAATGGGGCGTTCGCTGGTGGCCAGAGCGTAGACACTTCCGTTGTATGTGGAGCAAGCTCTGGAGATCAAATGCACAGCATGGTGATGATAATACTGATAGGCAGAGATAGGTAATAATGATGGGTAATAACACTGTGCTGTATACTTGAAATATGCTGGAAGTAGCTACTAGAGGTCTTCACTAAAAAAAAATGGTAAGTGTATAAAGTAATGGACATGTTAATTAACTTGACTGTGTATGCATATATCAAAGCACTACACTGTGCACTTTAAATATATATAATTTTATTTGTCAATGAAGCTTGGGGGAAAATGAACTAAAGCTAAAATTCAGTTCTGAGTCACAGTAGCCACGTATCAAGCGCTCAATAGCCGTGTGTGTGTAAGAAATGCAAAGGACCTCACACTTCACCCTGGTTGTAAGCTAACGACTAGCCTGCCAGTTTCACGGATGCTGGCCGAAGACACGAAACTCCTGGGTCCGAGACAAAGGGCGTTACTATGTGTGGCAATATCAGCAGCCAGAGGGTTGGCATTTTCTTGCTCCAGTTTCTCGAGCTCCCGTACCCACAGGGCGATACAAAGAGGGCCAGATGGTACCGGCCCAGGCAGTGGGTTGCAGCACAAGAGAGGAACCCTGAGTTTAGGGAATCCAGCTCCTTTATAATGGGCAGGAGGCATGCTGCCGAATGCTCTAGAGGAAGACACTGCCTTTGCCTCCGAAGGCTGTTGGCTAGGCACGCATCCTTGAAAAGTGTCCAGAAAAAAGGCGTTCGGTGCCTCTGCTTCAAAAATGTGCAGAAATGCAAGAGACCCACGAAAAATGGTCTCCCAGCCCAATGCAGTTGCTGGACTTTTCCATCACTCCAGAAAGTTCTGTCAGATGGTGATCCTCTAAGCCATGGGGACTGGCCACCTCACTAGGCCCTCCCCACATGTCTGCACTCAGACCTGGGGAGTCACGGAAGTAAAACCGCACTTCCAGCTGAGGGTGACTCCCACCCACATGCGTACATGCACATTTCAGGTATTTTCCCGGATGTGCACTCACTTCCCATGCCTCGTCCTTCTTAACCGAACTGTGAAAGCTGGGTCTGCCCTAACCTGTGTGGGTGCTCCATCCGCAGCTGTCTTCTGCTCTGGGCTCCTGAGGACACTGAGGGCCCGTGGCAGGCTGCCTCGGCCCGCGAGGCAGTCAACGGGGTCCGCCGATATGCCTGTAACGGATGAAAAGGGATGGGACAGGAGGCGCGAAAGAAAGGCAGCAAGTCAAAGAATTCTGATCAAGCTGCGAATTTATTTCAAAATGGAGGGAGTTATATAGAGGGGGGCAGTGGAGGAAGTGCAGTGGATAGGTGGCTTCAGAGCGTGCT
>PVKU01006983.1:0-94417 GCA_004027475.1 Anoura caudifer | reverse complement strand
GTAGGGGTGGCACTGGGACCTGGAGGGGTGGCTGAGCTTGAGGCGGAACTTGTGACCGGGGATGAGGAGGCACCATGGAGTAGAGAAGTGGCCTGGCTTGAGGCAGGGCTGGTGACTGGAGGAGAGGTGACACTGTGGACTAGACCAGTGGCCAGGGATGAGGTGGCACCATGGAGTGGAGAGGTGGCTGAGCTTGAGGCAGGGCTGGTGACTGGAGAAGAGGTGACACTGTGGACTAGACCAGTGGCCAGGGATGAGGTGGCACCATGGAGTGGAGAGGTGGCCAGGCTTGAGGCAGGGCTGGTGGCCGGGGTAGGGGTGGCACCGGGACCTGGAGCGGTGGCCGAGCTTGTGGCAGGGCTGGTGGCCGGGGTAGGGGTGGCACCGGGACCTGGAGCGGTGGCCGAGCTTGTGGCAGGGCTGGTGGCTGGGGTAGGGGTGGCACCGGGACCTGGAGCGGTGGCCGAGCTTGAGGTGGGGCTGGTGGCCAGGGAAGGGCTGGAACTGGAACCGTGGACTGTAAGAAGTTGAGGGTTGAGTGTGGGGATAAATCAGAACAAGGAGAAAATACATCCTCTAGCATTTGGAGAAGTAATGCCAGGAGGATTTGGGGAACAAACCCCTGAGTCAGCCCTTCTCCTCCTTCCCAGCTGGCAGCCTCCCTCTCTTCCCACAACCCTCAGCTCCTGACCGGCCATTGTCCACTCCTAAGATTTACCTCTTCTGCCCCCCACACCCACCCCAGACTTCTCTTCAGGAAATGTGTGTGACCCGGCACCCACACTCCCGAGGTGGGGGGTCGTCTCTTCTTAGCCTATCCTTAGCCTTTCTCCTTTATTCTGGCACAGACTAGGCCACCCGTCTGCAGCTGCTGCCTCATGGGGTGCCATCTGTCAGGAAACAAAACCCACAGAAAGGCTGTGCAGAGCAGCCCCCGCCCCAGCTTGTGCCCCTCACCTTCAAGCACCGGGAAGAGCAGCAGCACCAGGAAGAAAGGGGCCTGGATGCCCGGAGTCATGGTGGTGTTGGGCCGGGGGGAAGGGGCAGGGCGGACTCGAGCGGGCACTGCGTGTGAGGTGGAACGGCACAGGCACCTGCTGCTTTATACTGGTCCTTCGCCCGCCCTAGACTCAGCCAGAGCAGGTGACAGGTGACAAAATCCCGCCCCTTCCCCCACTCCCTACCTCCTATTTTTTCCTCCTCCTCCCCAACCGTTCTCTTCCCCTCAGGTAGGGCACATGGGCTTGAATCACTCAACTCTCTGACAACCTGTTTGTTCTCCAGTTGGCTTTCCCCTTTCACCAGCCACTCCTTGGCTCCAGAAGGAGGTGTGTATAGAGAAAAGTGGGGGAGTCTGGGACCTGGGTCCCCAGGGCTTTAGTTTTAGCCTCAGGGCTATGGCGAAGGTGAGAAAAGGAATAGAGAAAGTGGATAAGTTAGAGCTGGGAAGTACATATCAGTCCCCCACCACACTTGGCCCTGGGCCCCTTGAAGCCCCACTCTGGGGGCTGGGAAGAAAGGAGAAGGATTGCTCTGACGGGCATGGTTCAGTGGGATGGGCACTGTCCCACAAAGGGAAAGGTCTCTGGTTCGATTCCTGATCAGGGCACGCACCAGGTTCCCGGATAGGGGCGTGTGAGAAGCAACCCATCCATGTTTCTCTCCCACGTTGATGTTTTTCTCCCTCTTTCTCCCTCCCTTCTTCTCTCTCTAAAAATAAATAAATAAAATATTTAAAAAGAAAAATAAATGGGAAGGCATGATAAGGAGTAGGCTAGGTGCTAGTTTCGGACCCCCACCCCCTACCACTTCCTGGAATAGCCCCACCTTGCTAACCGCGCCCTGTCCTGTTCTGCCCGTAGTACTACCCTGAAACCCATAGTCTCCCCCACGCCCCCCGCACCCCCCACCCGTGCCAGACTTTCCAGTAGCCTAAGTTCCTTCCTTGACTTTCTTCTGAGAAGAGAGCAGGAGGAAAAATTTCCTGTTAAAGGACGAGACCTGGGTTGCCGAACCCTAGGGTCTTTCCTTCCCAGTCCACCTGACAACGGCAGGCAGCCCGCCGGGGCTGGCCAGGCTCTCCTGCCCTCTAGAGGTCACCGGGAGCCTCTTGGCTCCTACCCGGGCTGGTTGGGAGGCTGCTGCCGCGTGGGGAGAAGAGTTTGGAAGGCACTGCCTAAGTAGCGACTCAGAGAGGCGAGGGAGGGCAGCAACCCCAGCGAGGCGGATCAGTGACTTGGATAGAGAAGGGGAGGAACGCACCCTGCCATCGATGGAGAGGCTGGGAACTTACGGACTCTGGGGTGTGTGGGGTGGTGTCTAGAGGAAGTGGCGCTACGTGGGTGGGGTCCTGAGGTATGTGGAAGTGTCGGCGAAGTACGTAGCAGAGCACAGCGGAATGTGGGAGGTGGTGGGACAGGTTACGTATTAGGAGTGAGTTGGTAGGGTGACAGAATGGTTCTGGGGGGCACTGAACTATCTTTCGGAGAGCATAGTATTTGGGGCAGGTAGGCACGGTAGGGGTGGGGGCAAAACTATGTGAGGGTGCATAATTTTAAAAAAAAGTTTATTGTATTCTCATTTGAGAGAGAGGGGAAGGGAAACATATATGTGAGAAAGATCAACCGGCCACCTCCTCGCGCCCCAACTGGGGATAGTACAGCTAGCAACCTGGGCGTGTGCCCTCACTGGGAATCAGACTGGTGACCCTTCGGTTACCGGACAACACTCCAACCAACTGAGCCATGATGCCAGCCAGGACGTGGGTCTGAAATGTTGGAGAACTGAGAGATATTTTGAGGGGCATAAATATTTGGGACCAGAGAAGTATATGGGGTCACAGCAGGACGTGGAGCTTAGGGTATCGGGCCCCATCCAGAGGTCCTGGGTTGCAGTCTCGGCCGACAGAAGCAGTTATGTCCGCTTTAAGAAAACAATTCCTAACCCTGACAAATACTGAACTTTAAAAAACACTCCACCGCGGCGGAAAGCCCGGGACCACAGCTCCGCGGCGTGTGGCTCCACCTTGTTGGTGCGGCTTTGTGTGGCAGCCCTGCCGGCGCCGGGCAGGGGGCGTGACGTCAGCTCGCGGGCCGAAGAGGCGGGGAAGCCCTGGACCCGCGAGCTAGAGAACACTCGAGTAACTAGATGGGCGGTTTCAAAACTTCAACCCCCGCTGTTGCCAGGCAACAACCATTTGTTCAGTTGCTAGGATATGCATTACCATGGCGACGGCTCCCGCGCCAAGCAGTGGGAGTATTTAAAGAGCAAACGCGCAGCCCGGGCGTCAGAAAGTGGCCTTCCGGGATAGGGATGTTGCCTCTTCTGATTTTTCCCCTCTTCGGTACCATTCCCTTGACCCTCCACGCGCCAAGTCACTTAGCCTCCCAGGTGAACTCAACTCCCCAGCGCACCCCTGTCTTTGGGCTAATCTTGCTTCAAGCGGTGGGGAGCGGGATCCCGGGCCCCGGGCGGGCGGGAGGGACGGGACGCGGTGCAGTGTTGTTCTTTTCCCCGCCAATATTGCACTCGTCCCGGCCTCCGGCCCCCCCGGCCCCCCGGTGCCCCCACTCACCACGAGCGGGACAGCCCCAGCTGTCCTGACTTTCGATCCTGGCAGATTTAAGATAGACTGGAGTGTCGCCGCTGCCATCGTGAGTAAGTGGAACTGGGAGGACTTTAACCACCCTCCGACCAGCCCCCTCATCCTTCACCTAACCCCCCATCCTTCACCTAATCCTCATCCAGCACCTTCCTGTGCCCCAAACTCAGCCAAACTTCCTCTAGATCTCTAACTTCCAACCTACCAGCCCTCTCTCTCTTACGCCTCTCAGGTCCCTTCCTGCTCCCACACTACCCCCAGAAAGTCCCTAAAATAAACAACTGCACTAGCTTAGAAAACAACTGGAACTTTATGACAAGGTGCTGTTATCTTTCCTGGGGTTGGCGCCTGAGAAATACCCCTTGAAAACTTCCCATCTCCTCAACAGTCACCACCCTCTGGGGCTGAACTCCTGATTGGCACCAGGAGAGGGTATATGTTTGGCTGAGGGGCTGTAGATTAGACCGGGGGGGGGGCAGGGGGGGGGCCTCCAGGATAGACCCCAAGGTCAGAGGGTCTAAAGTCAGGAGTTTGAATCTGGCAGCCATTTCTTCACACTCTTCCCTGGAGCAACTGCCTCCTGAATGGCTCAAAGTCCTCGGGAACTGTGTCTGAGGAAGGAGAAGGGACTAAAGTCAAAGGTGTGGCTCTTCCCTGAGGGTGCAAGAGATCAGGCTGGTATGGGTGGGTTGAGAGCCTCACCATTGCATCGGTACTGGAGATTAGACCAAATGATGTTTTCTTGGGAGAAGCAGAATACACCGAGACGCCCCCCACGCATGGATGTGTCAATGATCACCCCAGAATCCGCCACTAGCTGAGGACCCTCATAGAGCTTCACTCTGTCCAGGATAGGGTTTCCATTGGTGCTAAGGTACTGATGGGCACTATGCCACTATGCCGGGGCCCTGGTCCTCCCCAACCCCCCTCAGCTCTCCAGGCCTGAGAGAAGGAAAGGAGAGGGGATGGAAGGGGGTGCTTTTCTCAGGCCTGGGGCCCCAGGCTCTTTGTCCAGCCCCCTTTGCATCTCAAAGCACCACAAAGCACCAGCCGCATTCCAGGCGAGGATTGGGTTGCCATGACAATGATCACAATGGACTGGGGGTGAAGTCACCCGCTTCCCAGGCTTTAGTCCACCACCCCTTATATTCTGCCCTGGCGCCCCACAGCCCAGGCACCTTAAAGAGGAACCAACAGCCCAAATGCCTGGATTCTGGGATCTTGGCCATTTCCTTTCCCTTCCCTGTCATCCCCACCAGCTAGTTGTGGACAAAGTGCAGAACCAAGGCCTCAGCTCAGCTGCAGAGAGCTGTGAAGTCTAGGCTTTGGTTTGCACGGCAGTAAATAATGGCCCCTTCCAGGTCAGATGCCTTGAGGAGGCAGGTTCTGGGCTGTACCAGTGAAAGGCCTGAGCTTTGGAGGCTCCCAGGGGTGCCCTTATTTTACAGAGGGGAAAAATGGAACACAGAAAAGGAAATGCCTGCCCAACAGTGCCTATCTGTCCTCGGCACCAAAGCCCAGGCCTCCTTGTCTGCGGTGAGAGGGGATGGAGAGAAGTGGTCCCAGTCCAGGCCCATGGCACCAAAGCACCAAACAGAGGGGTCTCTGGTGAGTCCCAGCCACAGGGGAAGGAAAGGCTGGGCCTGGAACAGAATCTTTCAGGAGGGCTCGGCCCCTCCCCTCACCGAATATAGCCAACTTGAGGCCGGTGCAGCAGCTGCCAGCGGTAGGAGGTCTTGTCACGCCAGCCCACATTCCGTGGGTCAGTCCACAGCAGTCGTACCTGATCAGGGGTATGGCCAGTATGCCACAGGGCATTCCGGAGGTGCTCACCTGGGCCAGACACTGATGTCACTGCCTGGGGGGCATTGGCAAAGACAGTGGGTCAGCCACAGGTTGGTAAGTACATGTGGGAAAGGAAGTCAAGGTGGTCAGGAGAATGTTCTGGAGCCCCAGGGAGCCAACCTCTAGGCCCAATGTCTGAGTAAGAGGGCTCCCACTCGGGTAGGGTTTTGGGAAAGGGTCTGGACTGGGGAATCTGGCCAGCTGCAGGACCTTGAGCTGCAGCCCAGGCTGCGCAACAGCCCGGAAAGGTGTGGCCTGCCAGTAGGTCTGCTCCGTCTGCTTCCACATGACCACGTAGAAGCGGCCACTGTCCTGGTAGCTGAAGAGGAAGCCTGCGTAGTCATCATCGGTCACTGTGTTCACATGGAAGGTGCCTTCAAAGTCCACACCATTGAAGGCTGTATATCCTAGGGGAAGACGGGTGTATGGGATCAAGGTCAGGGGCAGCAAAACTACTTCTGGCCCATTGTGCAGTGGGGGTGGGAAGGGATGCCTGCAGTATGTGTGGCCAGCTTGCCCCCCAAACTCTGCCCCTATCTGATTCCTGTTTGGAAATTATTGAACAGGGTATCCCCTACATACCAACTGCCAGGCCTGGGTCACTGTTCATGGTCTGAACGATTTCCATGCCCTGGTGATGGGCAACAAAGAAGAAAGACCTGATCCATGTGCACTACCCACTTTGGCCCTGCCTGGGAGTCTGGTCTGACAGTACCCACCCAGCCCACTGCCCTAGTACCTGGTTGAGCACGACCCAGTTTGGGTCAATCTGAGCATCCCCCTCAGGATCCAGGACGACGGTCTGATAGGCCCGAAAATCCGTGAGGGTTACCTCTGCACTTTCAGGACACACATCCAGGGGGTCGACCACTGCATCATTGTCAAAGTCATCCTCACACACATCACCAATGCCATTGCCTGGGAACAGTGAGGCTAGGCACTCAGAAAGGCCCTGACCACTGCCACTAGCCAACATCACCACTTCTTGGGCCTTACATTCCTGACCTCTCTCCCCACCGTGCCCTTTCTAACTCCCCGGCAAGACCTGCCTCTTCTCTGTGAGCGAAGCCCACACCAGACCAACCTGCTGTGGGACCCCAGTCTTACCGTCTGAGTCCTTCTGATTAGGATTGGGTATCAGGCGACAGTTATCAGGACCAGGAGGAAGGTAATCTGGGACACCATCATTGTCATCATCCCCATCACACTCATCTCCAAGTCCATCATTGTCCGAGTCCAGTTGGGAACTGTTGGGTAGCTGTGGGCAGTTGTCCTTGGTGTCCTGATGTCCGTCTCCATCACTGCCCATGAGAACAGGCACCGAATAAAGGCTCTAAAGGTACCACATCCTTCCCTTGTCTCCTGGTTAGGAGTCTCTGAGGTACACCCTCCATTCAACCAGACCCCTTGCAGTCAGCCAGATGAGTTGAAGGTCCAGCAGTAGAAATGGAGGGTAGACTACAGGAATAACTTCCTGTTCAACAGTGGTGAAGAATTAAGGCTAAACCACAGAGAGAATTGACAATATACTAGAGGAAGGTAAAGCATCCCTTGTAAGACCTTCTATCTGTTGGCCAAGACCCTACCTGTCTTCATTGGTGTCACAGACATCCCCCACCAGGTCACTGTCTGCATCTGTCTGAGAAAGAGGGGCCTGTTCTCACCATCTCCTCTTGAAAACTGAAGAGGGTGGGTGACCTGACCACTTTCTGTTACCCATCAGTCCCCCCACTCCTTCCCTGCCCTCTCCATTCCCATGTACCTGTGTAGGATTACTCATTTCAGGGCAGCTGTCACAGGCATCTCCCACCCCATCCTCATCCCTATCTGTCTGTAGGGGGTTGGGGACTTTAGGGCAATTGTCCAGTCCATTGGGGATGCCTAGAAGACATGGGGATAGCAAAAGGTTGTTACACTCTTCTAGGCTGGTGAAAGCCCTGAGCTTAGTCTCCCATCCAGAGGATAGCTGTTCAGGAAATCTGCCTGTACCAGGTCTCACCCTTTTGCCTGCTCTCTCCCTGCCTAACCCTGCACGCTACCGCGAATTCCCACTGCCACCTGCTGCAGGCAATCTCTCATCCAGGGTGACTTCCACAGGAACACCCTCCCCAGTCCTCAGACCTCCTCGCCTCCTTGCTTCATTCCCACTCTACCAAATTCTGACGGGTCTCCCACCCCCACAGCCCAGGTCTGCACCATCCCCATCCACGTCGTTGTCACAGGCATCCCCTTCCCCATTGCCGTCTGTGTCCTTCTGGTCGTTGTTGGGAACGTTGGGACAGTTGTCACAGGCATCACCAAATGAATCTGTGTCTGAGTTTTGCTGGTCTTTGTTAGGGAACAGCCGGCAATTGTCCTAAGGTGGGAAGCAAAAAGTCAGGCCTCCCCAACTCCACTGGCCACCTAGCATCCACTTTGTCTCTGTACCTGTGTCTACGATCACCAATCCTGTAGTGGTCCACCTGCTTGGCACAGTCCCACCCACCCAACTCCAGCTAGTCCACCTTGTCCTGGACACCATACTTATGCCTCCCTAATTTGTGGTACTGGAGCATTCCTGCAGAGTTGCCAGGGGCTGGGGGTAAGGGGAGCAGGGTTATGGGGCCAGGCAACAGACATGGGGAGGAAAGCACAGGTGCAGGGAGGATCAGAATGTCTGGGGACCACCTCGACATTCTTGATCCCATCCCCATCAGCATCATCATCGCACTGGTCCCCCACGCCATCATTGTCAGCGTCTTCCTGCCCAGAGTTGGGTGTCAAAAGGCAGTTGTCCTAAGGTCCAGGGAGGAGATGGATGGGTGAGTTCTGGCTCGTGCCAGCCTGGGGCGGCCCTGCTCACACCCGCCTGCAGCCCGTACCTGCTTGCAGTGCTTGTTGTTGTCCATGCAGGGCAGCGCCTGGTCTGGGTAGCCGTCGATGTCTGTGTCAGGCCCACACACGTTCCCGTTCCCGGCCCAGCCCACGTTACACTGGGGCAGCACGCAGGGTGAGAGTCAGCGGTCTGGGCTGGCTCCCCACCACCCACCCTCTTCCCTGCTTCAAGTTCTGTTCTCACCACCCAGTTCCTGAGCCCTTTCCCATGAAGGTCCTCATCCCAAACCCTAAACATATTCACTAGCCCTACCCCCTTTCCCAGATTCTCCCTTTTCCTTCCAAGCCCCAGGCCCAGCTCACCGAGCAGGACACGGCGCCATTGCGTTCAAAGAGACAGTGCGCATGGACATGGCAGGGGCTGTGGGCTGGGCTATGGCAGGTCCGGGCTGGGAGGCAGCCCTGGCTTTGGTTGCCCAGGAAGCCCAGGCGACAGGGACCACACTTAAAAGAGCCCTAAGAGTAAGGAAGCACTGTCTCAGGAAGGAGGGTCAGCCTACCAGGCACCCTGGAGCAGCACCTGAGGGTTAGAGGGTGGGCACTCAGCTACATGCTTGGTTTGTCAGTTATCTCCTTCAGGGTGACTTGCTAAAGGTCACAGCTAGTGAGGGGCAAAATCAGAAATCCCTGTGGAACATGTACTATGTGTAGTGCCCTGGGGAGGGAGGAGGGGAAGCAGGATGTCTGAAGAGGGTGTTGCATACTCCCACCACCCCAGACGCACTCCAGGTATTCCGCTCACCACCGTATTGGTGCAGATAGAGTTTGGGTCACAGCCACCGTTGTTTCCATCATTGCATTCATCAACGTCGTTACAAACCTGAAGGGGCAGACTTCAGGTAGAACCAGACCTGTGGTGGATCTCCTCACATACAGGAGAGGGCGCTGGTGTGCCCTTACCTGTGAACATTGACATGAAGCCCAGCCCCCAAACCAACGCAAAGCTAGCAGATGAGCCTCATCCCATTCATCCCAAGGGTCCCATGGCCCACCCAGAAGCCCCTGCAAGGCCATGCTCTCTTATCTACACACTCCACCCAACCTGACCTGTTTGCTGGCTCGAGCATAGTCAATGCCCACACCAGACACCCGTGTGCCCTTGTAGCCTTGAGGGCAGGCCTCACAATGAAAGCCAGGCATGGTGTTGATGCAGCTTGAGCCTGGGAAACAAGGGTCAGCATGTGCACACTGGAGACCAGACAAGAAGGAAGATGTCAGGCCCCAGCCTGTGATCCTAGGACCACAGCTCCTGGTGTCCCATTTGCAGTCCTTCCCACCCAACATCACTGTGCTCTGAGCCCCGCCCCCAGCCACCCTCTGGGTTCCCTCCTAACCAGCCATCTCAAATTGCCCCTGCCACTCCGCCAACACCTTCCCTGTGTGGCCCTTCAGTCTCTGCCTCAGATCTTCTGCCTCCCTCCCTTCTCACTTTTCTGGTCTCCAGCCTCTCCTAAACCTCAAGTTCCTCTGCTTCAGACCAACATTCCCCCCACCTTCTTGGGCCTCTGCTAACTCCCTCCCCGCAACTTGTTCTGTCCTTTCAGATTGTGCCCACCCCACCTCATTGATGTCAGTGCAGTGGGTGCCGTTGCCCTGCAGGCCGGGGGGACAGGGCCCACAGCGGTAGCCAGGGTACTCGTACACTTCCATGCAGTCCACACCTCGGAAGCAGGGGTTGGGACTGCAGTGGGAACGCTGCTCATGGAAGCCTGGGGAGAGGGCACAGCAGAGCCACCAAGAGGTCATCATTCATATCACCGGAACTGGAAGCCCAAACCGTGGGGTAAGAAGCACAGTGATACCACCTGGAGCCCTCCCCTACTCTCCCACTCACCGCACACCTGACACTCCATGATGGTGTTTCGGATCAGAGACATTTCCTTCACCTGGTAGACATAAGGATGGGGAGGAGCCAGCTCTTAGCATCTGCCACCTTGCCCCCGAGTCTGCTACCCTTTGAAGGCCCACTCCAACCTGGTCTCGAATGTCATCCCGCAGCTCCACCAGGATCTGGTTGAAGAGGGTGAGTTGGGTGACCAGCGCCTTGGTTTGCTCCCCTGTCAGGGCCCAGGGTGCAGAAAGGCTCAGAAGTGGGACACCAGCCCTGGTCCCTCTTTGGATAATAAGCTAGCTCCCGCCACTACTGCACACCCCCCACCACCTTTAAACTCCACCCTATTGCTGGCTGAAGAGGACTTAGTCTAAGGCAGCTGCCAAAGCCTGGGACCTCCTCCCCACCCTCATGCTCCTTCCTCCTCACTGTAGCCCACTCACCTAGGATGGAGTGGAGTGCACTGGTCACTAGAGAGAAGAAAACACAATCAGAGGGTGGAGATGTGAAGAGGGGCCTGTCTTGTGAAGAGGAAGAAGGAAAGGGACAGGAAGAAAGGACTGGAATAAAGATGGGGTGTTGGATGGTAGGAGGTCAGAGGTGATAGGCAAGCAGCCCGAGCTCTTTCCACAGGGTGAGGGACCCTCTAAGGGAGCTGCCTCAGATGGTCAAAACCCAAATCCCTCCAATTCCCAGGCATGGTATTGGGAGAAGGGATCCCAGGAAGGCAACCCAAAGCAGGGCCAGGGCCGCAACATATTCCATTTCCTCCCTCCCAAGCTTCTACCTCAACAGCACTTTCTTTGAAATATCTGGGAGAAGCAGTTGTTTTATTTAGGTAAGAGCCTCTGAACATCTGTGTCAGAAAGACCAGGCGATGGGCAATGCTCAGAGAAACTGCTATTAGGTGACCGCCACCAATGGAGCTGAAAAAAGAGACCCAAGACCCTGATCTCAGGCAAAACCAAGGCCAAGCAGTTAACGTCCTCACCGCACTAAGTTCTTCAGAGTTCCAGTCTTGTCTTGAGTGGTTTTGTGTTTCCGGCCACCCTGGTAGGCAGGATGGCCTGAACAGGGAGATTTTTTGACCTACATCTTTTGGGATGGCTTTATTGTTTGGAGATCAGAATCAGAGGTGAAGGAGATTTGGGGTAGACAGGGTGAAAGCCCCAGGAATAGGTGAACCAAAGTAATGAGTGTTAGGGGGGAGGTCAAAAAGATGTGAATCACCAACGACCATAGGATATGGTCTGGGCTCTGGGGTTTTAGCTAACAGAAGTCTCCGAGTTACCTGCACTGTGGATGGACTCATCCCCCTGGAACGGACACTCACTCAGGGCTCCAACCCGGGCCATGGACCCGCCTAGAATCATTTTCATAGATTCCACGAAGCCCTGGGGGCACAGGAGTAGAATAGGGTGGGAGGACCTACCAACTCCTCTCACTGGTACAAACTCTGTTTCCACAGAAACTCACCTGCATCCTCAAATAAGCCTTCTGTCCAGTCCGAATCTCCAGTCCATCGACCTCCGCTGGAGGGATCGGGGCCAGTGCCGGGAGACCAGCATGTTGGTCACCCAGTTTGCAGTCCACATAGAGCTGCAGGCCAGGGCTGGGGTGGGATGGGCCTCGGAGTCGCAGGAGTGCTGTGTGTGTGCGTCCATCGGCCAGGCCTGCTTGCTGTAGGTTCACTGCATGGACTTTGCCATCCTCCCGCTGGTACCGCACCAGCACTGCCCAGGAGGGGAGGTCAGTATGGGCACCATCCCCATCCCCTGTCTCCCAGTTGAGCCTTGGATCAACTCTTCTGGATGCCACATCTCTAGGGCTATTATCCTGTACTCAGCTATGTACCTCTCAACACCTTGTCCATAATAGGACATATGTATGTTCTTTTAAATTGGTTCAAAGACTAGGACTTTCTTAGTCTTCAGTGACATCAGATCACTCAATCACCTGCAAAGTGGCAGCTGGTTCTGTACCTATTGAACTGTCCCACGGATGTGAGGGACCTCTCTATACCCCCACTGGGGCACAATGTCATGCCTTCCCCCTCCCCCAGGGCATCCCCAAGGACAATATCCCATCCCTACAAATACCAGCCTTCACCCTATTGTTTTGTTGCCTATCCTTCTGAGATACCTCCTAAGCACCCCATACCAGGTGGCCCCCAGTACTGGGGCACAGCCTGATAGATGCATGGTCCCCAGTGGCACCCAAGGTAAGTTAAGAGGGATGTGGGAGTGGGGATAAGGGAGAGTGCTCAAGGGGATAACCCCTGCAGGAAAGGAGATGCCCACCAGTCACCTTTGTTGATCTTGCCCACAACAGAGGCCTCCAGCCAGCGAGTGTTGTCTTGACGAGAGTAAAGGCCGAAGAGGACACCACCCTGCTTAGGAGGCAGGCGGAAGGTGGACAAGAGGTAGATGTCCCCAGCAGTGAGCAGGGCTGTCCGGATCTTCTCTGCCACAGCTACCATCTGCCGGGACTCACCCACAGTCAGCAGGTCAATCACTGGTCAGGCAGGGATTATCAAGGTTAGAGAAAGGGGTTAGACGCTAAAGCCTGTCCACTTCCCTGAGCCCTCGGGGGGGGAAGGGGGGCATCCTTCATCACTCCCTCCACTCCCACTACCAGACAGTATTAGGCACCTCAAAATTCAACCCTTGCTGCTATTAGAGGACAAGGTGTTATGCCTTCCTTTCCCTCAACACTGCCTTCTGCCATCCTCTTGGCAATCCTCAGGCTTGAGGCTCATTTGGAAAGCAGAAACAGGGCTCCACACGCTTGAGATATTCCCACCAGGTGGCGCAAGGGAGTCACTGCTGATTCCAGGCAGCAGTAGCACCTGGTGCCCACAGCACAGAAATTGGAAGGCGGTTTCTCTTTACACTGCTGGCTTTGACTCATTCTACATCCTAAAGCCCCTCCTCCCATCCTGGGGGCTCAACACACTCTGGATGAGAACAGCTGCCCACTGACCCTCCCACTGTCTGGCTCTCTCCCTTGGAAATGTAGGACCCAGCTCCTCTGCCTCCTGTGTCCTGGCCAATCTGTGGTTTCCCTTTCAGCCAGTAAAGAATCTGTGCCTGTGTCATCTGCTCCAGCTACCTCTCCCACACCCATAGGCCCATCCCACCACCAGACCTCCCAGAGAGCTTAGACCTCTGGGTCCCAACCCCCACCCTGTCCTTGGGCAGCCCACAGCCCAGGGGATGAAGAAGCTGAGGGGACCACACAGTGCACCCACCTTCACGCCACTCTCCCAGACTCCGGGGTGCTTGGGGATGCTCAGACACTGACCCAGCCAGGCAGCCCTAGCACCCAGCTTCTGAGTCCTCTATTCTGATCTCATGCTAGCTCTGGCCAGCTCCCATTCACCTATCACCCTCGGGTGTTCACTCCTTCCCATCGGGCCATAATGCACCATTTCTTCGCTCTGGCTCAATTTCAGGACTCTTCCCTTTCCCTTGCCCACATGTTCTCTGCTTCTAGGCTGGGGGCAAATGGGAAGGAGGCAGAAGGGTAGAAAAGGCTGGAGACAGGCTTACCCTGCAGGTCCTGACTGGCAGATGCAAAAGTGCAGAGAAGGAGAAGAGCCAGGGCTCCCCGAAGTTCCTGTGTCTCCATACTCCTCAGCCGGCTCACTAACCCTGGCAGGCAGGCGGCTGGGAGGGGAAAAGGCTAGGCGGAGAGAGCAGGAGCAGGGGGGGGGTGGAGGCGGAGGGACTGGAAGGGGGAGTTGAAGGGGGGGCAGCAGGCGGGTGAGGGGGGGCTGAAACAAAGAACTGCCAATCACCCTGGAGGCATCCCCAGCTCCAGGAACCCAGAGCACTGGGGAAGAGCGTGGAGGCCTCTTTGCCTTCTGCCTCTCCCCAGTGGTCCTCTCATCCTGCTGCCTCCCTCTCTCCTGACACCTCGTTGTTGGGGGCCACTACCAAATGCTGTTTTCTGGAAGTCACAGTTGGGGGAAGCAGAAACCTCTGGCAGGCAAGTGCCTGACAGTGGGCATTATTCCACAGCTGGCATGATAAGAAGCCAAGGGAGTGGTGGAAACGAGATTGTTCTGATGCCCAGAGGATGCCCACAGGGCGTGAAGTGTGCTGCTCTGACATAGCAAGTGCTCTTTATTAAGGTGAGGGTTCCCTGACATGTACCTGTGCCTCCATTTTCCCTCATCCCTAGGAAAACCTGGAAGGGTCCAATGGGAACTGGAGGGAAAGTCTGAAACAATGGTGAGTGAGGTCGGAGTGAAGAAATCAGGTAAAAAGAAAGGGACACCAGAGACAGGAGTGGACCAGGAAAAGGGGGTTAGACTGAGAACACCGCGGGGTATTGGTTGGCAGTCCATGACCCCGACGAAGCGGAGGGGCGCCTCAGTTCCGTTACCAAGGCAACAGCTCGCGAGCCCCACCTCCCCTCCCCCAACTCAGGCCCTAGCCCGGTCTCGGTCTCGCTCTGGCGGCTGCCACCGCCCCTGTTTTGTTTCCATGGCGACAGGCGGCGCGGGGCCTGCTCCAAGCATAACGCGCTGTGGAAAACATGCGCCTCGGGGGATCCCCCCCGCATCCTCGGCTCAGGGCCAAGGCCTGAAGGGCCCTAGAGCAGTCCAGGCCACGTGCAGATTTGCGAGACACCCCCAGGGTCAGCCCAGGCGCACGAGAACCCCTCCTCCCAGGGCTGCCACTCTTTCGAGGGTTTGGGGACCCCCTCTCGGGCCAGGAGTCTCGACCGGTGGAGACGTCGCGACACTGAGAGGCGCCCCAGGTCGAAAGACCCTCCCCACTTCGGGAGCTGTCTCTGGATTAGGCGGTGGCCGCCCTCCCCAGAGGCCGAGAGCTCCCCGCCTGCCCCCCGCCCCAGGCCTCCTCAGGGCCACAAGAAGACACACCTCCCCGAAGCTAACCTCAGCCCTCCTCTAGCTACCGGAGGAGCAGCGGTAGGGGGGCGGGTCCGCGCAGGGGCTGGCAGAAGTGCGGAGGGAGGTGCTTCCGGGACAGAGGGCGGGCAAGATGGCGGCGCCCATGGAGCTGTTCTGCTGGTCGGGGGGCTGGGGTTTGCCGTCAGTGGACCTGGACAGCCTGGCGGTACTGGTGAGGGGTGGTGCCGGCGCCCTCTGCTGTGCCCTGGAGGACTAGGGAAGGGACCCGAACTATCTGGTCATCTGAATTTTGCCAGGGTGCCTCCAAATGGGCGAAGTGGGAGAAACAGACAATCAAAGAGCGTCCAAGGCCAGTATGGGCTCAGTGCCCTATGCCTTAGAAACCTAGGTTTTGTGTAGCCATAAAAAGAGGGCTGGGCGGGGGTTCAGGATATGGGTTTTAGTCCTTGCTTTTTCCATTTACTGGCTGTGTGACCTTGGGACGATTCCTTCTCCTCTCTGGGCGCTTGTTTCTTCATACACATCTTTACTAAAGCCGAACAATCTCAGGGTTCTCAGGCTTGGCATTCCTGTCTTCTCCTCAGCCTTTCTTTCTTCCTCTTCTCCTTCCTCCTCCTTACTAAACATCATTTATTGAGCTTATTGTTTATTGAACCAAAAGGCCCACAGCAGGGTTCTGTAGGAAGAGCTTTGGAGTCAGACTAGTTCATTTCACTCATTCACTCCTTTATCTAACAAGCATGTATTAGCCCTCTTCCAAATACCAAACATTGCCATGCACAAATAAATAAGACTTGGTTCTTCTGACATTTATAGAAAGGTAGAAATGTCAGCAAATAAATGTAATAAAACATTCAGATGCTAAGGTGTAAGTACAAACAGGCCACAGAGATGGCCAAAAAATGGCACGGTCAGTTTTTCCAAGAAAAGGGATATACTCATTAGAAAAACTTCTGAGGATAGGTTTCACCAGGTAGATGATAGGAGAGATGGAGTTTCCTAGCTGACTTGTTACCATGGACAATCCATAATCTCTGAGCCCTGTGTTGCTCGTTGTAAAGTGGGGACAGTAAGGTTCGCCTCTGTGTGTATGTGTGTATCAAGTACTCAGCATAGATCATAGCACAAAAGGTATTCGATGTTATTTCTTTTCTTTTTTAAAAATATTTTTACTTATTTATTTTTAGAAGGGGGGGAAGGGAGGAAGAGAGGGAGAGAATTGTCAGTGTGTGGTTACCTCTCGTGCACCCCCCACCAGGGACCCAGCCCACAACCCAGGCATGTGCCCTGACTGGGAACTGAACCAGCAACGCTTTGGTTCGCAGGCCAGCACACAATCCACTGAACCACACCAGCCGGGGCTCAATATATTATTTCTTTTCTTGATTCCCCTGTGGGGCCATGTCCCTGGCCTCTCTCTGCCTTCTGCTTCCTTCCCTGCAGACCTATACCAGATTTACTGGTGCCCCACTCAAAGTGCACAAGATCACCAACCCCTGGCGGAGCCCTTCAGGTACCCAGTGCCCAGGGGGCAGTGAGGGAGGGCGTGTACAAGGGGAGAAACAGGAGACAGAGAGGAACGTGGTCCAAGTATGTATGGATTGATAGCTAAGGGTTTGGTGGGCACACTTCTTTCTCAACGTCAGGGACTTTGCCTGCCCTTCGAACCAGTCATGGAGAGGTCATCTCGGTACCACACAAGATCATCACCCACCTTCGAAAAGAGGTAGGTGGCATGGCTAAGGGGGCTGCTGGGGAGAAAAGTTCAGTCAATTCAGTGCAACACATTTATTGAAGACCAAGTATATGCCAGGCTAGATGCAGGCAACCCATCGCTTCAAGGAACACACAGTGCAGTGCGGGGAGGGGCACACACGTTGATGGTGTGATGCTAGAGATTAAGCTGGGGCAGAGATTAAGCTGGGGCACTTTGGGGGCATCTGAAGGCACAGTGCCTTCTGTTCACCGGGTGGAGAGGGAAAGATAAACAGGCTGATGATACAAGGAAAGGAAAGGAAAGGACTGTAGAAGAGAGCAGTTGGCTCAAATGAGACCCTTGAAAGTGAGACCATTGCCTTTTTTCAGGGACCAGGTTAGGCAGGACATGGGGCTCAGGATGGACAAGGCTTAGAGCCATGGTGGGGAAGTTGGAAGAGCATTACAAGAATGGGGAGACCTAGGCTATGCGTTTCACTCTCTCCTTGACTTGTGTGACCTTTGGTGAGTCACTTAACATCTCAGAGCCCTAAGTTCCTTATTTGTAAAACTAGGGGCATTAGCTAGGATGCTTTCCAAGGGTTCTTGAGCTTTCAGGGCCTGATTCCAAAAGGGAACACATTTTCAGAAGTGGGACCCTCTTCTTCATTTTTACTTTCCCAAAATTAAGGGGCTGGGGAATTAATGGAAGCTTAAGAAGCATGAAGAGAGGGGATCCAGGTAAAGCCACAGTTCCTGGCAGGGACTGGGACACTGCTGTTTACTTACGTATAAGCACAACTTTTCCAGTTTTCAGAGTTTTTCCCTAACAGAGCCACATTGAGAGAAAGAGATTAGTGCCCCATTCCACAGGGGAGAAATGAGGCTCAGAGAGATTTAAGGATCATGCTCAGGAGGTCATTTGGGGACAAAACTTACTCAGGATGTGGAGGGAGTTGCTAAGCAACAGACACTGGAGCCTAGCAAGATGAGGCAGCCTGAGAGCTGGGGGTACAGTTGGAATGTGTGTGTGGTGGTGGTGGGGCCTGGGCCCGAGAATGAAATAGAGGAAATAGCCAAGATGGACATTGAGAGAACAGGCCAGAGGGCCCTGGGCCTGGCTTCACTGGGTCCCAGGAGCATGAGGATGGTGCCCCTAGTTCCTGAGGCATGGATGGAGGCCCAGCCTGCCTCTGAGCTCCACTTTGCTGGCTTTGCAGTGGCTGGATTGGGGGAGTTACTGTTAGAAAGTTGCTGTCAGCAGGCATGTTGCCACCTTTCCGTGGAAACTCTGGGAGCTGCTCCTGGTTTGCGGCTAGGCCTTCTTTCCTCCCCGCAATGGGCGTAGGACCTTGACAGCCAGGAGGCTCCGAGGCCCAGGCTGTCCGCCAACAGCAACAGGCTACTAGCTGTGCCCAGGCTAAGGGGCCTCGGCGGGAAGAAACTCCTTACTCTACCTCTGCTGCACTCAGGCCAGCGAGGGCAGTACCAGACAGGATGCCCCTGAGAAGGTGCCCTGGAGTCCCTCAGCTTCCACCTCATTATGGACATTTCTTCCACAGAAGTACAATGCTGATTATGATCTGTCTGCCCGACAAGGGGCAGACACCTTGGCCTTCATGTCTCTGCTGGAGGAGAAGCTGCTCCCAGTGCTGGTAAGTGTGCCCAGACCTCCCAGTGTTTATGGCCAGTGGGGTAGGGGGCCTGGGACACACACACACCTGACCCCTCACCCCCACCCCCCAGCCTTGGAGCAGCATGGGGATTAGGAGCCCACCCTGAGCCAGGTAGGTATATTAGTTCAAACCTGCCTATTCCTTCCTATGTACCCGATCCCAGGTACATACTTTTTGGATAGATGCCAAGAACTATGTGGAAGTGACCCGGAAGTGGTATGCAGAGGCCATGCCCTTTCCCCTCAACTTCTTCCTGCCTGGCCGCATGCAGCGGCAGCACATGGAGCGGCTGCAGCTGCTGTGTGGGGAGCACAGGCCTGAGAATGAGGAAGAACTGGAGAAGGAGGTACCTCTGGGATAGGGAGCTATTGTATGAGACGAGCCCTGGGGCTGATGGCCAGGAGCAGGAGTGCCTGGAAGGGGCGGTGGCATGGTGCCCGAAGCCACAAGCCTACCTGTGTCCTCCCTGTAGCTGTACCAAGAGGCTCGGGAATGCCTGACCCTCCTTTCTCAGCGCCTGGGCTCTCAGAAATTCTTCTTTGGAGATGCGTGAGTCTGACTCCAGGGGAATTAGAGGTGGCTTGGAAAAAGATGAAGGTTCAGATGTAGCTGCAGGGGCTGGGTGGGCTCAGCTCTGGATAAGAGGTCCTCAGGACAGACCCTGGGTCCGGTGACAGTGGGGCTGTGTGTGGGGCTAGAGCCACCTCAGTGGTACAGGAGGGTGGGAGGGCCGCCAGGCACAGGAGGGGCCTACAGGGCTGTGGGGCGCTCAATGTGCCCTTTATGCAGCCCTGGGATAGAGTCCCATTCAGGGCCAGGCTGGCGCCACCTAGGGGCCTTCCCCACACAAGGCCCAGAACAGTGTCCTCTTCCACCTTGGTGGTCCCTGCTGCCCAGAGCCTACTTCCCAGGGCCAAATCTTCTTCATCTCTACCTCCTGTGCCAAAGTCATCCTCCTACATCGCATCCTTCTCTTTGTGCTTCAGCCCCGCCTCCCTGGATGCCTTTGTCTTTAGCTACCTGGCCCTGCTGTTGCAGATAAAGCTGCCCAGTGGGAAGCTCCAGGCCCACCTGCGGGGGCTTCACAACCTCTGTGCCTACTGCACCCACATCCTCAGCCTCTATTTTCCCTGGGATGGAGGTAAGGGGTAGATCAAGGGGTGTGGGCGCCAGCCCTGGGGAGAGTAGGCAGGGATCCAGGAACTGGCCTCCTTGCCCACCTTTCTTCCTTGTCCCTCAGCTGAGATGCCGCCTCCACGCCAGACATCAGTAGGGCCAGAGATTGAGGAGGAGCCATACCGGCGCCGGTACCAGATCCTATCTGTGTTGGCGGGGCTGGCGGCCATGGTGGGCTATGCCTTGCTCAGTGGCATTGTCTCTATCCAGCGGGCAGCGCCTGCCCGGACCCCAGGCACACGAGCCTTGGGCATGGCTGAGGAAGATGAAGAGGAATGATTTGCCCTCATGCTCCCAGGAGTGATTTTTCTACTCTCATGCATTCCAGAGGTCCTTGTGTCTCCCCATTGTCAGTACAGCCAGAAATGGGTGACCCACCCCCTCAGAATAAACCTGCTCACGTTGACTGGGATTAGACAGTATCTCTTTTAAGGGGCCACCATTTTCCTGGTTGGGGGCTAGGGGCTCTCTGGGTGCCTTGACTAATTAGCTGCCTGCACCCTGATGCTGACATTGCTCCTGCAAGGGCCTAGTTCTGCATCTCTAGGAAAGACAAACAGTCCTCAGTTCTGGGTCCAGCTTTCCTAGTCTCTTCCTTTCCTTACCCTCCCCCCACCCCCATCTTGTGTTAATACAGACAGTGAGCTCACCCTGGGCTTGGGCCCAGTTTCCACAGGCAACCAGCACAGAGCACATACATAAGCTTAGGGGTTTTGTAGGGGGTAGCACTGGCACTTCCCAGTCCTCTCCTGAGGGACCTCCAGGCTCTGGCACCAGCTGGAGGGGAGAGTGAGTCACCCAAGCCACTGCTCCTGGGCTTACGTCAGTTAAGCTCACCCCAGCCCTTCTGTACCCTCTTTAGCCACAGACAGCATGTGAGCTGACTCTGTCCCTTTAATGCCCAGGTTGAGCCCAGGTGTCCGCTTGGGTATCTGCTCCATCACTGGCGACGCCACAAATAGGTGTGAATGGAGTAGGCAGGTGAGATACTCTCCAGGAAGCCTACAGCAGGATCCTTGATGGTGAGAGGCACATCCTTGGAGGAGCTGGTGAGGGGGAAGGAGAAGCTGAGTGTGACCCTGCCAAACCCACCATCCTGTCCTCAGCCCAGTCCCCAGGCCCTGCTGCCACGCTTACCGGTTTAGCACCACCACAACTGCAGAGCCATCCGGACGCACCAGTGCCACTGTGTCCAAGTCATTCTTCTCACTAGCGACTAGCCCCACTCTCTGGGAGCCCTCAGGAATGAACTTGCTGAAGTGGAAACAGGCATCATCAGGGACCCCAACCCAGCCCCTCTGGCCCTGAGGGTAGCTCCCGTCAACTCAGAAGTCATCCCCTCCTAAACCTTGCCAAAGCTCTGCCCTAATTCTCCAGGTCTCGAGTGAGGCTGCCGGCATGCCCTGCCCTCCCAGGGTTGTCTGTCTGATGCCATCAAGTCATTTCCTGCCCCGATGGTGCAAGAGGGATAGGTGTGCCTCTGCCAAGGTTCCCACCCTAAACACCTTCCTGTTCCTCATATCGGGTGACGTAAGGCCAGGGCACCAGACGCTAGGCCTGGTGTGGAGTGGGGGTGCCCACCCACCACTCACCTGAAGTGGCCAAGGTGGTAGAACATGGGCTGTTTGTAAAATGTGTCCTTGGCAATGTCCACAATAATGGGACTGTCAACAAAGTTGCGCACCCAATTGGGTCCCCCTTCAGGATTCAGGGCGAGGTTCCAGTCAGTCCAGCCAACCACATGGTAGAGGAGATTCTAGGGCAGGAACAGGGCAGAGACAAAGGTTCCACACTGGGTCCCCAGATAATGAGTTAATGAGATAGATGGGCCACAGTGCCTCAGCCCTGTGAGGGGTGCTCTGTATCCTCAACATCTAAGGAGGAAGGTTGTGAGGAGGGAGCCATCACAAGAGAAGCTGAGAAACCTGAGGCAACTCTAACTGCCTGAGACCCAAGCATTTAGAAAAAGGGTGATGGAATGTACGGATCTGTGAAGGGAAGGCAAGATAGGGAATCATGATGTCCCAAAATGTCCCCAAGAGCAAGCCAACTGGGGAAAAGTTGCAGAGGAGGGCCTCTCACCAGCCTTCGGTGAGACGCCGAAGGGTCAGGTGGCCTGCTTTGTGCACAGGGACACGTGGCTCACCGTGATGATGCTGTGGCTGTACTGCATCCCTCGATCCCAGGAGCCTAGCCGCACACTCTGTTCCCAGAACTTGGAGCCCACACAGGCCTCTGAGGCAAAGAGCATGGTGTTGGGGAACAGGCGGTGTGTCTCCCCCAGGGTGGCTTTTGCTGGAGCCAGAAAGTCCAGGTACCAATGTACAGCGATGCCATGAACATACTTAGCTGCCTCTGGGTCTGCCAGCACCTGTACAGGGAAGGGGAAGGACTGCTGGGAAAAGGGAGCCACTGAACCTGGCCCCAGTACAGAGGGTTCTGGAAGAGTCATTGGGAGACCAGGGAAATGGATAGTGAGATGGATGCAACTAGAGGAGGTTGAGGTAACAATCCCAGGGATCCATGGGACCCTGGAGATCCAGAGCGGGTCACCACCACCCCAGCAATCCAGGGGGTGGCTCCAGCCCGGGGAGCTCTAAGAATCCAATGGAGAGTTGGGGCAGGGAGGGCGCTCTGTTTGAAGCCAGTCATTTGGATTCTGAATTTGAGGGTCACTGGGGCACCCATGGAGGTCCTGGGCCTTACCACCTGGGCCCAGCGGGGCAGCAGCAAGCGTTGGTCATCCAGCATGAGCAGACGGACATTTCGGTGTGTACTGTTGGCCAGGGCCGGACCCAGGTCACGGGCAATGAAGTCTCGCTGGTGTTCAGGGGTAAAGCCCAGGCACTGGAAGGGGTACCCGCTAAGTAGCCCTGCAGAAGGCTCGTTCTCAGCCGTTACTGCCCAGAACTGTAACTTGTGCTCAGCGTAGGCATCCAGGAACCTGGCAGGGGAAGGGGTATATTTGACCATGACCAAGAAAGGGGACCAAGACCCTGAGGAATAGGAGGCCCGATGAGGTGGGGAAAGCTGAGGGTCCAAGTCTGAAAGGCACAGAAGGTAGAAAGGTGAGATAAGCAGGGTCAGGCTGAGACACAGACCCTGCTGGTCCGGATCCCACAGCCTTGCTGCTCCCTTACTTGACAAAGTATCTGGCCCAAGTCTGGTGGTAGAGGTTCCCTGGCTGACCCTTGAGCGACCCCCTCCCATTCACTGCCCCATTGGTCTTGAGCCAAGTGGGTGACGTCCAGGGACTGGCGAAGAGTGAGACAGGGCGCTGGGACATCTCTAGGGCTTGATGAATCAGGGGTATCTAGAAACAAAGGGAGTGAGGAGAGAGACACCCAGAGTTGGAACATAGACTGACTGGCCCAACCAGTGCATCAAGCCTAGCCTCCCGCCCTCCCACCCCCAGGACAAAACAGAACAGAACAGGGGCCAAGTTCTGTCTCTCTGCAGACTTCTCTAGCCTGAGGCTTTTCAAACACTAGGCATCAATGCCACCAAGGCCTGAGGAAGCCAGAGTGCTCACCTTGAGCTTGACATCTTCCTCTGAAAGGCTGAAGTTGTGCAACTGGAAGTCATCAGGGGTGTCAGCATAGGTATAAGTGCGAATGGAGAAGTCACAGCTGGCCATGGGTACCCGAATGATGTTGTATTCAATTCCTGCAGAAAAGGCCAAGGTCTGGAAGTCTGAGTCAACAGGAGAACGTGGGACCCAGCCCACCACTCACCAGTCCTAAACTAAGTCTGGGCTACTGCGTTGGAGCCTGAGGTGCCAGGCACCTGGGTGAAACACAGGCCTTCTGAGACATCAAGTCCCTGATCGCTCAGTGGAAGATATGTAGGACAACCTTATTCATTTGAGCATTTAGAGAAGACCCAAATATCAAGGATGGGTGGAAGTCAGGATCAAAGGACATGTCAAAGTCAATTGCACTATGTCATCTTGTCCCCTTCCTCCTCACCTTCTTCAGAGAAGTATGATTTGAGTAGCAAATTCCGGGCAGGGGGTGACAGGGCAAGGATATTGAGAGCAGCAGCATCTGTCATGGCCCCTCCAAATCCCTTCACTTTCTGGAACTTCTGATGTGGCTGCAGCATCAGTAACAGCCCTGAGAACACAGGCAGGGAATCGAGGGTGTCAGTGCTCAAGGGAGAAACCCCGTGACCACTGGTGTGAGTCAGCTCCAGGAGGACCCCAGCCTGGGTCGGGGTGGAGGGTATAGTGGGCACCTGTGCCTGTTTGGTTGGCCTGGATGGTCCCTAGACTCAGCTCCATTCGGCGCCCGCTGCGTGTGCTCTCATAGCGTGTGAAGGTGCCGGGGGCAGGCAGGGTCAGGGCATCAAGGGAATCACAGTACGTCGCATTGCAGACACAGACCACGGAGCTGTAGCCAAAGCTTTTAGGGCTGCAAGGGTGGGCGCCTGGGAGGGAGGGAGAGGCAAGTCTTGAATGATGAAGCTGGGGGACGACACACTGGTCAGGAGAGACTGAACATGGGTTTCAAAATCCTCTCGTTGGACCCCCACCTCAAGTTCATTTCCGTCCCTCCAAAGCATTTGTCGAGCACCTACTGAAGTCTGCCACCAGTCTGCCAGAAGGATACCAAAGTACCACGAGGCAGAAGGGAGCCTTGGTGCTACCTCTCTCCTCCTTGACTCACTCACCTGATGCCCAAGAAACTGCCTGAAGTAGAAGCAATCCTGTGAGTCTGGCAGCCATGAAGCCTACCCTGCCCAGGGCCTTAGGACATTCCTGAGAACAGAATGAGGAGTGGATGGAAGGCAAGCCCCTCTCCATCCCTCAACTACTCTGGGCAGCCTAGTCTCCCACCTTTATTAATTTTTTTTAATATTTTATTTATGTGATGGGAGTAGAAAAACAAAATTGTATAAGAACGACAATTAAAATAATTTTTTAAAAAAATAAATATTTTATTTATTTATCTTTAGAGACAGGAAGGGAGAGGGAGAGAAACATCAATTTTTGGTTGCCTCTCACACGCCCCCTCCCGGGGACCCGGCCCGCAACCCAGGCATGTGCCCTGACTGGAAATCGAACCGGTGACCCTCTGGTTCACAGGCCGCACTCAATCCACTGAGCCACACCAGCCAGGGCTCCCACCCTTAATAGGGATGGCACAGGCCCTCTGCTATAACAGCCTTCCCTCTAAGTGCTCTGTTAGTGATAGTCTCTGTCCACCCCACCAAGGACCCTCCTCTTCCCCTCATTTCCACCCATTTCTCCCTTGACCTGTCCCTCCATAAAAATGCCATGATGGCCTGAGTTCGAGGAAAATTTGTCATTCATTGAATTCCAGAACCTGGATGGCTAGGATTCCAGAAGCGGAGATCAACTGGGAGCTCTGGCTCACTCACCTCTCTGGAAGGACTTAAAAGATCCATCACCAGATGCGAAGACTCCCGGGTTCCCAAGCTTCAGAGGGGACAGGGAGTCACTAAATAAAAACAGGGATACAGGTACCTGGGTAGCTGCAGACACGAGATTAGGCTTGCTGGTTAATTCCGGCATAATAGAGTGGATGGGTCATGTGATGACTACGGGAGAGTCACATGGTACAGGAAGTGAAGCAACTGCAACCATATTTGTAAAGGGCTACTGGCTTCCTCTGGGCTGTTGGTAATTATACACCCTGTGAAACTCTGGAAGGCATGTGTGGATGACAACTTTAGGAAGAATCTAGATCAAAGATCTGAGTGGAGGACTGGGTAGAGGCTACCGAATTCCAGAGGATGGGAACCGCAGTGGGCACATTGCTTTCTTGAGAAAAAATGTTAAAGTAATACTAATAAAGTTGATACTAATAAAAGAGGTTCACTGCCCTGGCTGGTGTAGCTCAGTAGATTGAATGCTTGCCAGTGAACCAAAGGGTCACCGGTGTGATTCCCAATCAGGGCACATGCCTGGGTTGCAGGCCAGCTCCCCAGTTGGGGGAGTGTGAAAGGCAACCATGCATTGATATTTCTCTCCTCTTTCTCCCTCCCTTCCCCTCTCTCTGAAAAGAAATAAATAAAATCTCTTAAAAAATAAATAAATAAATAAAAGAGGTTCATTGTGCAAAATAGTGTAGCCAAAATACTGAGAGATGTTTAAAACAATCTTTGCCCTACAGAGGCTTCACAAGCAGGGGAGTCGGACACTTAGATAGTTACAGGTAAAGACAAACCAGTAACAAGTGTGCAAGGAGGGGCCCTCCATGGTAAGGAGCTATCCTGGAAGGCTTCATGGAGGAGAAAGGGCAGGGATCATTAACCAGGGAAGCTCAGGGAGGATGGGCCCTGGGCAGAGAGAGGAACGGCATGACTGAAGTGAGGAAGTCCTCAACACTGTGTTTCTCCGGGCCTCCCTTGTTTCATCATCAGGTACAGGTTGTATGAACTGCTTTTCCTTTCTCACTGGACAGGGAGGTTGTGTAAAGTAACTCAGAAGCTGGAAAGTGCTGTATAAGCTGTATCCTCAGAGGATGTGAGAAGGGGGTAATGGGGTTGTCCGTGATGTTGCAACCACATCACAAATGATTTAGTGGGAGTGACACACACAGTTACAACTGGACCAACTCCAGCCCTCCAAGCCCATTTTCTAGCTGGTAAAATGGAGGCCATACCATCGCTTCTCAGGGTCATTACTGGAATCAGTGAGATAAGCGCATGCCTGGCACACAGGAGGTACTGTAACTGCTTGTTTGTTGTGTCTTTTAAAAATGATCTCAGTGAAGTCTTTCTAGACACACTCCAGGCAAAACTGATCTTTTCTTGTCTAGGTTCCTATGGCTATTTGACCTTCAATAAATGACTTAATCACTCTAAGCCTCTCACATCTATAAAAGGGAAATGATAGCTCCTACCTCATAGAATTGTTGTGAGTTTTTTAAAAGATTTTATTTATTTATTTTTAGAGAGAGGGAAAGGGAGGGAGAAAGAGAGGGAGAGAAACATCAATGTGTGGTTGCCTCTCGCATGACCCCCACTAGGGACCTGGCCCGCAACCCAGGCATGTGCCCTGACTGGGAATCAAACCAGTGACCCTTTGGTTCCACAGGCTGGCACTCAATCCATTGAGCCACACCAGCTGGGATGTTGTGAGGTTTAAATACCATAGTGTGTGTAGCTAGTACACTACTGTGCACCAAATTTTGTAATAAGTTAACTCTTTATGAAGTTCATTAAAGGAATGTCTTACTCATTCTGTGTAGATGTCCGGACAAGGGGTGAATAGGTGGCAAACTGTTGAACCAAATTGAACCATCATCACTATGTCAGCACCTGCCCCATTCAGACTTCCTGTTCTTCCAGGAAATCTTGTGCAGGGCTCATTCTTGGGAGGAGGGCAGGTGATACCTATACCGTACTTCCTTCTAGTTCATTCACTCCTCAAATATTTATTAAGCACATAGTACATTTGCCCCTGCCTGCTCTGTTGGGTTTTAGGGCCCCCTCCCCTCCCCGTTTCACTCTGTAGAAAGAGTGTTTGTGAGTCTCTTATTTTTCCTTTTTATCCTTCAGTTTAAAAATCTTCCAGTTCATACCACCACATCTTAGAGATTTCTCTCCCCACATGATTTGCCCTTGAACTTTTATATTTTATTTTTTAAATAAAGTTGGTTATAATAAGGGCTAATGCTTATTTTTCTAATATTACTTATTCATTTTAGAGAGGGGGAGGGGGGGAGAGAGAGAGAATTTGTTCCACTTATTTATGCACTCATTGGTTAATTCTTTTTTTTTTTTTTTTAGATTTTATTTATTTATTTTTAGAGAGAGGGGAAGGGAAGGAGAAAGAGAGGGAATGAAACATCAATCTGTCGTTGCCTCTGGCAACCCCCTACTGGGGACCTGGCCTGAAACCCAGGCACGTGCCCTGACTGGGAATCAAACCAATGATCCTTTGGTTCAAATGGCCATGCTCAATCCACTGAGCTACACCAGCCAGGGCTCCATTGGTTAATTCCTGTATGTGCCCTGAGTAGGGATCAAACCCACAACCTTGGCATATCAGGATGATGCTCTAACCAACTGAGCTACCCAACCAGGGCAGGGTTAATGTTTACTGAATACTTATTCTATGCTACTTGTGTGCATTGGACCCTTACCTCACTCTCATTTCATTCTCACAAGGCAGAGAGTATTATTTTCCCCATTTTAGAGATGAGGAACCTAAGACTCTGAAAGATCACTAAATTGCCTAAAGTACCTTGGCTGCTCAGTGGCGGAAACTGGATTCATACCCAGAGTCCTGTGACACACATCACATATGTAAAGAGTGCCTCTGGTGTGCCAAACGCTCTGTGAAGTGCTGGTTATTTTCAAAAGCTGCAGTGTTGATCTGCAGTGCTTGTTTTTTATTGTTTTAAAATCGCTCCTTATTTTTACAGAGGGTTCTACTTGCCCAAGGTGAAGGCCAAGTTGGCTTTTGAAGTGTTGGCCACCTGGCAACATTTCTGGATCTGTATCCTCCAAAGGCATCAGTCAAGGGACATCACTTCAATAATGAAACAAAATCCAGAACTCCCAAGTTGGCCAACAACGCTTGCTTTCGGGCCATGGCAGGGGAGATACCATGATCACAAAGGTGGTTTTCCCGGGGCGAGGCTTATCCATTGCCCTCCGGATGTGCCGACTCCTGTGATTTTCCCAAATGCGGGAGACTCGACTGCATAATTTCTGGTAGTGGGGGACTGTGTTTGCACTCTCCCCTGGCGAAAAAGATAAAAGAAAAGGAAAAACAACAACAATGCTTGAGTTCAGATAGGGAGGGGCAACTCTGCCCCTGTCTCTGAGCTCCACTCTCCCCATCCTGGAGATCTCAGCCCAACAGCTTTCACGCCCCCTTTCCATAACAAGTATTTTCTAATATACTCTTTACTATCCTGAAATGAATTAGTAAACAAAGAATATGATTCAGGGCAGATCATATTTTTAACATGATGCTGAGACAACTGGACATGTACATGCAAAAAGATAAACTTAGACCCTTAACCTCACTCCATAATTAAAAAGTAAAGCAAATTAGCCCTGGCTGGTGTGGCTCAGTGGCTTGAGTACTGACCTGCGAACCAAAGGATTGTCAGTTCGATTCCCAGTCAGGAAACATGCCTGGGTTGTGGGCCAGGTCCTTGGTTAGGGGTGTACAAGGGCCAACTGATCAATGTTTCCCTCCCTTCCTTTCTCTCTAAAAAAATAAATAAAGTCTTTTTTAAAAAATTAAAGCAAATTAGACCATAGACCTAAATGTAAGAGCTCAAACTAGAAAACGCCTGGAAAAAAACACAGGAATAAATCTTTGCGGCCTTGGATTAAGCACTAGTTTTTTGTTTTTGTCTTTTCATTTTTTAAAGCAATAACAAACATTTATTATCCCACCTAGTTTCTGTGGGTCAGGAATTCAGGGGTGTCAGTCCAGATTTAGCTGGACAGTGCAGGTTGGGGTTTCTCAGGAGACTGTGGCCAAGACACTGGCCAGGGCTACAGGCATCAGCAGGCCTAGCTGAGCTGAGGCTCTGCTTCCAAAATGCACCACTAACACACACAGGTGGTCAGCTGGGGCTGGCTATTGGCAGGAGGTCTCAGTTCCTCACCATGTGGACTTATTTATAGGGCTGCTTGAGTGTCCTCACAACATGGCAGATGGCTTCCTCCACAGTGAGTGATCCAAGAGAGACCAAGGCAAAAGCCACGATGCCCTAGCCTCAGCAGTCACACATCATCATTTCCATACTATCCTGTTGGTTATGCAGGTCTGCCCCATAAATGTGGTGGAGGGACTAACCAAAGGTGTGAACAGCAGGACGTGGGGATCATTTGGGGCCAGCTAGATGGCAGTCCACCACAGTCCACCCTCTCAATAAGCCATGTCCCTTCCACATGTAAACAATCTTACCACCTCCCAAGGTTGCCTAACAGCAAAAAGTACAGAATCTCACAGGCAATGGTTTCTTACGTATGATTCTAAAACACAAGTGACAGAAGAAAAAAAAAGATAAACTGGATTTCATCAAAACAAAAAGTGTTTGTGCTTCAAAGGATGCCATCAAAAAACTAAAAAAAAGCCCTGGCTGGTGTGGCTCAGTGGATTGAGTGTCAGCCTGCAAACCAAAGGGTTGCTGGTTCGATTCCCAGTCTAAGGCACATGCCTGGGTTGCGGGCCAGGTCCCCAGTGAGGGGCAGTCAAGAGGCAACCACACATTGACATTTCTCTCTCTCTCCCTCCCTTCCCCTCTCTCTAATAATAAATAAATAAAATCTTAAAAAAAATAAAAAGAGCCCTTGGCTCAGTTGGTTAGAGCATCATTCTGTAACTGAAAGGTTGTGGGTTCAATTCCCTGTCAGAGCACATACCTGGGTTGTGGGTTGTGGGTATGTGCCCAACTGGGCACCTGGCCCACAACCCAGGCATGTGCCCTGATTGGGAATCAAACTGGTGACCCTTGGGTTCACAGGCCAGTACTCAATCCACTGAGCCACACCAGCCAGGGCCTGTTGCATACTTTTAAAAGACTTAGCTAAACACCAAGGGAGGACAACTGGGCAATCAATATTAGCAAAAGCAGGAGTTCAAATGTAGGCTTGGCTCAGACAGCAAATGCCTGCTCTGGAGACAGGCTCCTTGCTCTTTAGGCCTCAGACCAACTCCGTAAGGAGGATGCCCCTCTCAGTCCCACTGTTACCTTCATGGTCAAGTCAAAGAGAGCTACTTTCTCATTCCATGCACAACAGAGAGTCAGTGCTCAAAAAATACTTACTAAATCAATGAATGAATAAACCTTACCAATCAACCTAGAACTTGTCCTTTCCGTTCTGGTTTCTTATCTGAAGACACACCACTCCTCCTGATTACTGACACCAAAAAGGACGTCTTTCTCCAGTGAGACTAGACCTTTTCTGCCCCTTACTAGGGTGTGGCTTCACTGTTGAATTCATCTAATTAAATAACTCTTTTTCAACTTTATTGAGATATAATTGACATATAACACTGTTAGGTGTGTAATGTGAGGATTTGATCCATGTATATACTACACAATGATTACCACTATAAAGTTAGTTTGATTAAACAACTCTTTTGGGTTTTTTTTTTTAGATTTTATTTATTTATTTTTAGAGAGAGGAAGGGAGGGAGAAAGAGGGGCAGAGAAACACCAATGTGTGGTTGTCTCTCACATGTCTCCTACTGGGACCTGGCCTGCAACCCAGGCATGTGCCCTGACTGGGAATTGAACCAGCAACCCTCTGGTTCGCAGGCAACTCTCAATCAACTGAGCCACACAAGTCAGGGCAAAACAACTCTTAAACAATAACCATAGCATTCATTGTAAAGCTCAGTGCACAAGGAAAGTACCTGTACCTCATGTGATGTCCTATATTTTTTCTCAGGATACCAGCCAGTCTCTCATGTGCACTTATCACATGCATGAGCCTGACAACTCCAAGTTACAGATGAGAAGACTGAGACTTAGAGAAGTTAAATAAGAGGCAGAGCCAAGCCCAGTTTCAAATCTGTACTACTCTGAAGCCCAAGCAACTCTTAGTCACCATATCATACAGCCTCCCAGATATTTCAGTAGTGTATTTTTAGTCTTGCTTATGTTTATAAAACTGCAGAGCAAATTTCATGATCGCTAAGTCTTTGAAAACTCAGAAATCTTCACTCAGAGGCAAGCACAGAATGGGGGTCAATGTTTGCTGAATGAATGAATAGGTTAAGTTACCACCCACATCAGTGTTTCAGAGACTGTCCTTGGTGTGGTTTGAGGCAAGGAGTGGTGAACTTCAGAAAGAATGAGGCTAACTCTGAAGATGATTATTATAGTTAAAATAAGACCAAATGAAGGGGACATGGTTGAGGCTACAGAAATATGGGCTTTAGATAAATAAATAAATAAATAAATAAATAATAAAATGCACACATATAGACATACAGAATATCTGTGAACCTCCTGGCATAACCCTAACTGTTCTGACCCTCCCATATAGGACTGTAATGAGGATCACAGACAAGAATAATGTCTGTGAAGGTACACCTTGAGAACTGTAAAGTTCCATATTGGTGGCAGGAAGTGTTATTGTTACTGTTACTCGGTGTTTATTTCTTCCCTGCAGGTAGTGGGGAGTCATCTGTCCAAGACCTCTACCTCCTGCCTTGCTTCCTCTGGCTGCCGCCATTTCTCTCCTTAAGGAGAGGCAATAGGAACGGGTATTTTAGCATGAACACCAGTGAGTACATGGGATTGAAATCTTTGCTTCATTACTCACTAGATCTGAGGTATTGGGAAGTTGTTGACTTCTCTCGAGCTTCAGTTCCCTCATTTCCAAAACTCTTGCCTTGACCCTTCCCTTCTTGAAGTATTCTCCTGTTTCTATGACTCCACTCTCCTGACTGGATGTCCTCTCATTTTTCTTTTTTCTTTTTTTATCCTCACCTGAGGACATTTTTTCCCCATGCCTTTTTCTAAATTAAAGATTTTATTTATTTATTTTTACAGAGAGGGGAGGGAGAGAAACATTGATGTGCAAGAGATACATCGATTGGTTGCCTCTCTCATGCCCTCAACTGGGGACCTGGCCTGGCCTGCTACCCAGGCATGTGCTGTGACTGAGAATTAAACCAGCAATCATTGGTTTGCAGGCCAGCAGTCAGTCCACTGAGCCACACCAGCCAGGGCATCCATTTGCTTTGAGAGAAAGAGAGAGAGAGAGAGAGAGAAAGGGAGAGAAACATTGATGCAAGAGAAGCATCAATTGGTTGCACCCAGACCAGGGATTGTAGGTGTCCAAACTGGGGGGGGGGGGACGGGAGGGGGGGGAGTTTCACACACCCCTGCCTGGACCGGGGGTCGAACCTGCAACATTTTGATTATAGGACAATGTTCCAACCAACTGAGCCACACCAGCCAGGTCTATTCTCCCACTTTTCTGTCTGTTCCTTCTCCTTCGTAGGCTTCATCTATTTCTGCCTGAGGATGTTCCTTAGGGTTTTGTCCTAGGTTTTCTCTTCTCATACATTGTGCTCTCTCCAAAGACACAACCCCATGGCTTTGATCATCTTCTAGTTGCTTCTGGTGCCCAAATAGCCACCTCCAATCCCAATCTCCCTCCTGGGATGACTATGTGACCGTCTTGACTCTGACCGCCAGAACTTTCCTCTGAGTGTCCCACAGACACCTCAGCAGGACTGTCATGAGATCACCGTCTCTCCCAGCCAAACCTGTTCTTCCTCTTGTGTTCTCTTCCTCTGTAAATGGAACCCCTTCCTCCCAGAATCTGGGGCTCCTTTTTTAACTTGACAAACTTTTGTTTGTTTTATTTTAGCCTTATATCCCCATGGGGCTCATTCTCCACTCTGCCTTCTCCCTGTACCCTTCTCCCCATTATTTCTCTCCTAGACTACAGAAACATCTCTCTAAGTCTTGTAACCTCCACTTTTGTCCTCCAGTCCATTCTCTGAGAAGAACTGGGCAGTCTAACTAAAACATAAATTCTGAACCTACCACTCCACCTCCTCAAATCCTTCAACGGCACCACACTGCCTTTGAGAGGGCTTACAGGGTATTTGTTCCACCCTCATTTCTCACATCTGCACTTGTTCCTCCAGTCCCAATTCCTCTTACAGGCTACATTGCATCTTGCCTCTGCTTTCCTCCTGCCATGAGTACTTTCTTCTCTTCTCTTGAAAAAAATGAATAAGTTTTCTTTTTCATCATTACGGTCTCAGCCTTAGTATCACTGCCATCAGTACCACTTTCCTGATGACTCAGACTGGGTTAGATCCCTTGCTATGTGTTTCCCAAAAAACACATTCCTTTTTTTTTTTTAATTTTAAAAATATTTTATTTATTTATTTTTTTAAAGATTTTATTTATTCATTTAGAGAGAGTGGAAGGGAGGGAGAAAGAGAGGGAGAGAAATATCAATGTATGGTAGCCTCTCACATGGCCCCCCACTGGGGACCTGGCCGGCAACCCAGGTATGTGCCCTGACTGGGAATCGAACTGGCGACCCTTTGGTTCTCAGCCCGAGCTCAATCCACTGAGCTACACCAGCCAGGGCTATTTATTTATTTTTAGACAGAGAAGAAGGGATGGAGAGAGAAGGAGAGAAACATCCATATGCAGATGCCCCTCATGCACCCCACACTGGAACTGGGCCTGTAACCCAGGCATGTGCCCAGACTGGGAATCAAACCTGCAACCCTTTGGTTTCACAGGCCAGTGTTCAATCCACTGAGCTATACCAGCCAGACCAACTCACACATTCAACAAATAATAACTGGGCATCTACTATGTGCCAGGCACTGTTCTAGGTCCTGCAGACACAGCAGTAAGATGATAAAGTTGCTGGCTGTATAGAGTTTATGTCCTAGTGGCTGGTAGACAAACAACAAACAAACAACCCCCCCCACACACACACATAATTTCACATGGTCATGAGGACTATGAAGCAAAATAAAGGGGTTGGGAGTGTTGGATAGAACCAGTGATGGGGATAATTGTAAGAAGTGAATTTAGAAAAGAAAGTTGGAGGCCAGATTCTGTAGGCGTTGGTGGACATAGTAAGGAGCCTAAATTTTCTCCTAAGATGGAAAATCACTGCAGAGTTTGATGCAGAGAAGTGACAAGATCAGGTTTATATTTTTAAGATCATTTTGGCTGCTGTGTAGAAAAAAGACGGTAGGTGGGGAGGTGCCAATTACGGTCTGCCATGGACTTGCCCCTTGTTCTAAATCCATACCTCAGAGTGCTCGGAAATGCACTTCCTTCAGTATACATCACTCTTCACCTTCATTTAGCCTAGTTAATACCTATTCATCTTTCAGAACGCATCTCAGACTCATTTTCTCCAAAAATTCTTTCCCCCTACACACAACACTCCTGCAACACAAGCTCATAGCCTTTCATCTCTTTTGTAGCTGTTATCACAATTAATTGCAGAAGTGGTTTAATGTTTAGTTTAATGTCAGTTATAGCGTTCAGTGCCCTGCTAATTTGTTTGCCTGCTGATGGGTCAGTGCGTAAGCCCGGTAGGGTATGGCCAACTCTGTCCTCGCTCCCCTCCTATCCCCAATGGCCGTATCCCCGATGCGTAGCATAGAGACTGGCACTACTAGTCCGGTACTCAGTAAGCGCTTGTCGAATGGTTGGAGAACAGATAAATTACACAGACCTTATTTCCGCTCCACCCCTCAATAAGCAAGTGGATAGAGAATTCGAAAATTTTTATCCCTCCTTCTTCATTAGTAAATTACGACCATCCCTACAAATAATGATGATAAAAAGGTAAAGTGCAAACGCCGGGAGGGGAGAGTTAAGATCCAAATGGTGCTACAACCATTACGCCTACCGTGGACGAAGCAAAACAGCAACCCCAAGTGGAGGCGAAAGGAAATCCCACTGCAGTCTACAAAGTGGAGTGGGCGGGGCTAGAGAATGAGGCTTTTCAGAGTCCGCGTGCGCAGCCGCCAGACGCTCAGGACCGGAGGGGCGGGGTCAGAAGGGGGCGGGGCCTCGCTTAGGAAGGTAGACCTTTAATAGTCAGGAGGCGGGACGCAGGCCCCTTCCGCACGTATTATTGGTTTTTCTAGGAACAAACGACTCTCTCCTACTAGCCAGATGGCGCGCAAGCGTATTTGGGATGTACTGGGAGGGAGCGAGAGTCGTGAAACGCGCATGCGTCTCGGCGTACATTGGGTAGCACGCCGTGTAGAGGGAGAAAGGGAGGCTGGGTAGGGTGAGGGAGAGAATTCCCTCAAGGAGTCCAATCCCTGGAAGCTAGGCAGAGTTCTTGAGCTTCCTCCTCTGGGACCCTGAGTAGGGAACGTTCAGTACCCAGAAACTGCCCCGTTGGAACCTCAGGCTTCACGTCCTGCTACCTTATTTTGCCGTCCTGGCCACACCCCAATCTTCCCTGAGGCGGGGTTGTTATGATGGTGAATTATTCAAGAAGGCTTGCAGCCTGACGCCATCTGTGGGCAGTGCCCCTTCCTTCCGAGTAGGGTACCGCTCTGCCACATCAGCAACTTGAATTTGTTAAGGACTTACTAAATGTTAGGCCCAGTGCAATGAGCAAATTGGGTCTTTTATATTCTACGGGACGACACAGACAAAAACAAGATAATTTTAGATAGTGGTAAGTGTTCAAAACAAAATGGCAGTGTGATAAAATGACTGGACATTGCTCAAAGAGAAGGTGGGAATGGAACGAAGACCCAAATTTGGCTTAGGTGAAGGCAATAGCATAGGCCAGAACTTTTACTGCTTGGGAAAGAGCAGGTACAAAGGCCCTTGTGCAAGGCAGATCCAGGAGTACCTGACCGTGGTCTCAGAAGGAGTTTGTGGATGATTCTAAATATTAATGGGAAGATATTAGATTTTGGTGGAAGCTTGGTGTGTCATTTCTTTATTTTTTAAAGATTTTATTTAATGACTTTTAGAGAAAGTGGAAAGGAAGGACAAAGAGAGGGAAACATGATGTGCAAGAAAAATAATGATCGGTTGCCTCTCTCAAGCCCCCTTCTGGGGACCTGGCCCACAACCCAGGCGTGTGACCAGACTGGGAATCAAACCAGCAACCTTTCAGTCCGCAGGCTGGCGCTCAATTCACTGGGCCACACCAGCAGGGTGACATGATTTCTTATTTTGCTGAGTGGAGAATGGATTGTTAGGAAATGAGGAAATAGATCGATTCAGGTGCTGACATAAATTAGTGGCTTGAACTAGGTAGCTGGTGAGACAGGGGTGATTTCAGGATAGAATTAGGTATGTTGGATGAGATAAAAGAAGAAATCAGGCTGAGTCCCAAGCTTTTGGAATATGCAGCTGGCTGAGTGGTGATGCCACGTCTTGAGAAGGAACAGTGGAAGAGGACCAGGTGCTGGGGGTGGGAATCAAGGGTCCAGCTGTGGCCATGTTGAGGCTGAGAGGCCCATTAGACACCCAAGCAGAGGTGTCAAGTTGGAGATTTGAGCCCATGGAGAGGTCAAGGAGGGAGTTATCCATGAACGCATAGGTAGTATTTAAGCCATGGGTCTTCGTAAAACCATCTACAGAGTGAAAATAGAAAAGAGCCAAGGGGAGAGCCCTGGGGGCCTCTAGTGTTAAGTAGTACAGCAGAGGTGTAAAAGCTGCAAAGGATACCAAGAGAGTAAAGGGAAAAAATAGGAGAACAGGGCATCTTCAAAGTCAAGGGAGGGAAAAAGTCAAGAGGAAAGATACTGATTTTCTGGGTAAGTTTCTTAGAGGTTGAGAAATGGTCACCTTTTGGTTGAGCAGTGCGTGGGAAGAGGTAGTGGAATGGGTGAGGAAGTGCAGGGAGGAAGAGAAAATGTCCTTCCATGAAAAGGAGCAGAGATACAGTGTGGCAGCTAGAAAGAAAGATAAGTCTTGAGAGAGTCATCTATGGGAGATGCTATAACAAAATTTCCCAGAAGTGAAGGGGAAAATTGAAATTTATTGAAAGCTTATGTAGTGTTAAGAGTTTTACAAACATTTGTCCTCACAATGTTTTACAGGTCAGGAAATTAAGGTTAAATAACTTGCCCAAGGTCATGCAGCTACAGGTGGCAGAGCTGGGAAGCCACCCAGATTTTTAAGACTCTTCATGCTTCACCACCCAATTGCACAGGCATACGGCCCTCTATGTTTAAATACCTGGGACATGCCTTGTTCTGGCCATACTGCCCCTGGCAAATCAGAGAGCTGCTCTCATGCTGCGGGGTAGGACTTGATTACTTTCTTTCTCCAATGCTGTAAGCAGGGTATCTCCCCCAACAGCCTGATTACTCATGCAGTACAGGACAGAAGCTCTTCCAGGCCAGAGGAGCAGAGGCAAGCGAAGGAGCCCCCCAGAGGTAGGAGGGAAAGGGATGATTTTGGGGTCTACAGCGGGTTTCTTTTTGTGTCAGCCAGTGCAAGGGAATGCTGGAGGCTGCTGGTCCCAACCAGCTGGTGCCTGTGGCCCAGCATTCATCTGGATCTGTTCAATGTAGCAAGAAGCCCACGGTCAGAGCCCAGTTTCCCGACTGCCCCCATTAAGGCTGAGACTGTGGGGGCGGGTACCACGCTCCAGCCTGCGGGCAGACAGGAGGCGCCGCAGGGAGGAGCTGGAGCTCAGATCCCCACAGCTTCGAAGATGGAGGTTCTCTCGCCCTGGTCGTCCCCAAGGGCTCTGGGGCACCTGAAGGGGGACATAGAAGAGGACATCAGTGTGCCCCAATCTGAAGTTCCAGGCTTTCCTGGGCTCCTTCCCAGGCTTCCCTAACGCCTACCTGCTTATGCCCACGGGCTCCATTTCCACTGGGGTCTGGGGCTTTCCTGGACATCTGCAGGAAACGAGTGACCAAGCCCCGGCCTGGCCAGCTGTTTTTTAGGTCCCCCAGTGAGTGGGCAGGTGCAGGGCCCGAGGGCAAGGGGACTTTCTGGTAGGTGGGAACAGGTCGTCGTTTCTCGGCAGAACGAGCACGTAGCAACTTGGGGGAAGGGCAGCGAGCTAGACGGAAGAGGCAGGCTTCAGAGCAGAGCCCTGGAGAGAGAGACAGGCAGAGTGGGTGGGATGGGAGGTGCAGAGGGCCAGGTAACACTCTCTCACTCCCAACCCCTGGGTACTAACCACACGCCTGACCTGTATCTGCAGAGGAAACAGAAGCAGCTTCTTCCTCAAGCACTTTGGTATAAAGATCCCTGAAGTCAGCTGGGGAGGAGAGGGAGCCAGGGACTGGATGGAAGTGCCCAGTGGACACACCCACCCATCCCTCTACCCTCCCGTGAGAATTCAAGCCCAGAGATGGTACAGTTCTCCAAGACAAGGACTAAGGCAGTATCGTTCGCAGCAGCATCCTCCCCAGTACTTGGCACATAATGGTGATAATGAATGCTTTTTTGCTGAGCATTTTACCTGCATTACCTCATTTCCCAGTAACTTTATAGTACCTATGGTGGAAGTACTATTGTTATACCCATTTTATAGGTGAGAAACTGAGGCTTGGTAACTGGCCCAAGCTGTGAGGTGGGGAATTGGTTTCACAAAACAAATCGTCCTCTTTTAGCCACAAAATTATTAATGTTGTTTCTAAGAAGTCAGGACTCAAGAATTGTCCACCGCAGGAGTGAACTCACCTTTCATCCTCTTCATGAACCTCAGCCATGTCCCAGATCCTGGTGGCCATCACTGGCCGCCTAACTCCCGGGGTCTGCCCTTTCCTGAACCTTGTTGGTAGTAGTGTGTGTTGGGGGGAGTGCTCACCAGTGTCGCTGGAGGTGGTGATGCCTGGGTCACTGTGGGACCGTGGCAGCAGCAGCGGTGGTGGGGGAGCCGGATGAGGAGGCCGGTGCCCCGGTGGGGTGAGGGAACCTGAGCTATCGCTGAAGCGGCGGGTAGGGGCTCTTGTGGGAGGGGCTGCAGCTGGCCGGCTGCCTCCCTTGGGGACCCTCCGCCTTAGCTCTGGGAAGCAGGGTCCCACCCAAGGCGGCCAGCCCTCCAGCCTGTGACAGCTGCGGGCAGCTGTGGGAGCACCCAGAGGGGGTGGGGCCTCCGGAGCAGAGCAGGAGTAGGAGCGGGCTGCCCTTGGGGGCCGCCGGGGCAGAGGGCTGTCCTCAAAGGGGCCGCGAAGGCCGCAGTCCAGGCTGAGGCAGTAGCCTGCGCGGCTACGCTGAATGGAGCGGAAGAGCACGTAGTCCACAGAGCGTACGGAGCCCTGCAGCTCCAGCAGGCATGAGTCCTCCGACGGGCTGGAGCCCCCGGGGAGGTCGCCAATGGCTGACAGCACCAGAGACCCGCTGTCCATGGACACTGTGGGCAGCAGGGGGCGCTGGGTAGCACCAGCCCAACCCGGCATAGGCAGTTTCTCTTTTCTCAGGCCCAGCGTGTGGGGAGGGCCACTCTGTCTCCAGTTTTATCTCAAAGGAGACAGTTAAGTCCAGGGTTCCAAGAAGCCACCCCCCTCCCTGGTCCACATGCCATCAACTCAGCTTTGTCTCCCCCTTCTCTACTGTCCAGGTGGCCAGCTTTTGTCCACCCTCCCCATTTCCTGCTCACCATCTACAATGGAGGCCACTCGCTCGCGGATGCAGGAGCCATCATGAAACTGAGGATCAAACAGAGTGGCCTGCAGAAGACACAAAGGTCAAGGGTCCAGCCCTGCACACTGATATGGCCACCCTCACGTGTGGGACAGAACTCTGGAGTCCTAGATTCTTATCCAGCTTTGTCCCTCTGTACAAGTCACTTATGTGGGCCTTGGTTTCCATATCTGTAAAATAGAAATAATGCTTCCTCCCGCCTCTCGCCTCACTATGCTCTAGGGAAGATCAAAGATGATTGTGGGTGTGCTAATGTTATACGATCACGAGACATATTATCTTTACCCAATGACCTCAGCTCACTCAGCTTTTCATGCTTTAGCCCCAGTTCCCCGGCCCAAACTGAGCCCTGCTCTCACCTGACTGTCTCCTCGTAGCCCCATGACAGCCTCATAAGAAGGGGGGCAATCGGTAGGGTACAAGGGGACTGGGCTGTCCATGGAGCCATTGTAGGTGATGCTGGTGGGAAAAGGGAGATAGATGATCAAAGCCTGGAGGGGAACTTCCACAAAGATCTCCCCCACCAACCCAGACTGCAGCTGAAACCCCCTTCCCCTTTCTCAGTTTCCCCAGCAGGACTCCACCAGGACTCACCTCTGTGCGTCTGTTTCTGAGCTGCAGGTGTACTCTGGGGGATAGTAGGGAGGTGGGGGCACAGGCGGTACAAATTCCTCCAAGTCCAGCATGGTGTGTAGGAGAGGGGCTGGGGGTGAGGATGTACAGCCCAGAGGCCCCAGGGGACCTGAGACTGAGTGCTCAGGGGCCAGCTGCTGGGGAGTAAGCAGGTCAACAAGCCTGGTTTCTGGGAATACAGTTCCCTGGCTCCCACACTCCCAGCTCATGTACATTTTTCTGGCCCCACCCCCTCAAAGCAGCTCAGTTCTCGTCCCTCCCTCAGTCCAAACCAGCTCCTTCTCTAACCCTGCCCCTACCCAGGACCATCTCTGGCCCTGACCATCTAAAAATTCCCCCTCTTTATGATCCCATCTGCACCCCGAATCACCACCTGCTCTCTGTCCTCATCAGAACATCAACCCTTCATCCCCACCCCCATCTAGGATCTTCTTGACTCCACCCAACTTTTAGTCCCACTCTCTAAAGACCCCTCTCCTGGCCCCAGACCGGCATTACATACTTCTCTTACTCCCAGTCATTCCCCTCCTCACCCCCTTGGCACATCCCTACAATAGCAGGCATTTCTAATAGATGATCCACAACCTCTGGTGATCAGAAGCCAGCACTGTACTCATCAACCAACCCCCTGAGCCCCAGTCCCAGCCCACACACCCCTGCTCCCTCCCATTATACCTGCTTGACCTTGACCCCAGCTTCCCCCTCACCGAGTGCACAAGGTCCAGGGAGAAGATTTGGATGCAGCAGATAATGGCTGAGAGGCTACAGATTATGCAGGCACAAACGGTGAGCCCACAGACGCTAAAGAGCAGGTTCTGGGAATGGAAAGAGGGAAAAAGAGAGGTGTAAGGGGGACTGGGAAGGGGTAAAGCCCACATGTTCTGGGCCTGTGAGGACCCCAGGAAGCCAGGCATGGGTGGGGAGGAAGGAACGGTAGAGGTGGGGGGTGCATGCTCACCTTAAGCACCCCTCGGGCTTCATCACAGGTGGAGTTAGGGGCAACTTTTAGTCCCTGCCCTAATTCTGGACAGGGCCGGAGGAGGGAAATGGAGGGACAGCACAGACAGACCTTTCCTTCCTGAGTGGGAGTGGGGAGGGTGAGGCAGACTGAGTCAGGACAGACCCAGATGTCCCTCACATCTCCCCCAACCAGTTCTCTCAGGCTCGCCCTCCTCAAATCTCACCATGGAGCAGTCTTGGAAGTCTTGGGCCAGCTGAGCATTCTTACAGGAGAGAACAGAGCCAGCCATACTGAGCATGACACACAGTACCGAAAGCAAGGAGAAGAAGGAGATCTGGGAAAAACAGGGTGCAGATTCAGATCTGGGACCCTCAGGAGTAGGAAGCTACCAAGGAGGAGGCCACCCTCCTTCACACACATTAGTGCTGGATGACATGAACTGGAGAGCCAGTTCCCTTCTTGAGGGCATATGGGCATCCCTCAGGTGCTGGGCACCTGCCTCCCAGTGGGCACCAGACCCTGGCACCTACCACTAAAGTAAAAGGCCGCTTCCAGGACACAATGCCAACCACCCCGGAGAACGCCAGCTGGGGACAGAGTGGGCACAGGCTCAGCCTGGCAGGGGAGGCACACTGAGTGAGCCCCTCACCACAGGGTGCACCCAGCCCTATAAGGAGGGAGAGAACCAGGAGAGGGAGGAAAGGCCAGGATTTGGACTGGCGGCTGGTGTGGAGAGGTGGAGCCCAAGGAGCCTCCCCCACCCAACAATTGTGCACCCAACTCACCGAGAATCCAGCCCAAGATGGGCAGGACCTCTTGATGCTCTCGGTGGTGGTGATGGAGGAGGATATCATGCTGAAGGTGACCACCAGGATGCCCAGGAGCACCTGGGCCAGCCCCAGCGTGAGCAGGGCCTGCAGCCAGGGTCGGTGGAGGCGGAGGTGGGTAAGGCCCCAGGTACTGGGCCGGCTGGTAAGCGAGCGGCTGGAGTCACTAGGCGAGGGCATCATGCCTGCCTCCTGGTTGCCTGCGCCGCACTCGGCTCCCCCTGCCACTTGAGAGCATCTCAGAGGTGCCCAAGGCCCCGTCCTTCCTCCTCCCCACCCAATTCGCTCTAGAGCCCACCCCCTGGCTGGGTCCCCTGGGGCCTGGCCCAGGGACTCCAGCTGGGGCGGGGGCCAAGGGAAGGATGTCACAGAGGGGCCGCGGAGTGCTCCCTCCCCGCCACTGGACGGGCACCGTGCCCGGGATGGCGATGAGGACGCCGACGAGGACTCCGGGGCACAGGTTCATCGCATCTCCCTAGGGAAGAGGGGTACCGAGAAGGGCCGGTCCAGGAGTGAGGAGAGGATGGAGGTCGGGAACCCAGGAAAGGGTAGGGAGGGAAAAATGAGAGGATGGCAAATAAGTCTAGAGAAGAGGGAAGGCGTCGGCGTGGGTGACTCTAGAGGGGCGATCGATGTGCCCCCGGAGTGTCCAGTGGGATCCGAGGCCAGCTGGTGGGGAGGCCACGGTGCGCTGTCTCCTGAGTTGCCCGCACCGCTCCCCTCCCCACCACGCTCAGTTCCCCTAGCTCCCGCTGCGGCGGGTTTGGAGGGGGGAGGATGGGAATGGGATGGTGTGAGAGGGGCGTGGCTGCGCGGTGCACCCCGGGAGTTGTAGTCATGGCCAGAGACCCTGAAGGAGGGGGAGGGCAGGAGCGGGCGACAGGGCAGGCAGGCGGATATGCCTAGAAGGTAAGGTGCTTTCCAGTCCCAACCTTTAACTGGACCCAGGCCCGAGCCAACCACCATTTGGGCTCCGACTTGAGCTGCACCCAGCCTCTAAGGACCCTGGTCCCACTGGGGTCCCAGCAGGGGCAGCGGCTCTCACTGGGTCATTAATGGAGGGGTGGGAGGCAGTGCTCCCCGATTCCACGCTCAATCGCGATTCCACACCCAAAGGTGCACTCCCGGCTCCCCCCACCCCCCTTCCTGCGCTGGCCAGTCAGTCACCGGGCTCTGCTGCCCCACCCTGGACAGCTCGCAATTTGCCCTAAAGCCAGGCCTGAGCTTCCCTCTGGAATTCACACTCTGCTTCCACTCCAGTTCTCAGTCACGCTTTTTTTCATAAGGCCTAGTTCCCAGTACAAATTCCAGAAACAGGAATGAGTTCCAGTTCCACTTTCTTTTTATTTAAATAACCGAAGCAACAGCCTTGGCACAGCAGAGGGAAGCTTGGTTGGGGTGTGTGAGGGGTGGCAGCTTTGTGGCCTGACTGGGCGGTAGGGGGTAGGTGGAGCAGCGGGCTCCCCACACCTTTAAGTCAGGTTCAGCAGTCACAGCTGTGGGGTTGGGGAGCACTAAAGAGGAGACATCAAATAGTAATGTCTCACCATGTCCCAGAGACCTCAGGGATGGGGGCTAGGTTAGCCCCCTCAAGTGGCAGGGCAAGGGCATCCCAGTCAGGGGTCACGGGGCCCGGAAGGCATTTTCGGCAGCCCCAGCGGCTGCATTGGCAGCTGCAGTTCGCACAGCTGGGTTGGAGAAAACACCTGCAGCAAATTCTTGCTGGGCCTTCTGAAAGCTGGCACCTGTGCGGCGGTACAAGGAGTGGATCTGCGAGCAGAGGGCAGAGAAATCACAGCACGTTCCAGCCCCTGTCACTCTACTTCAACCCAGTACCACCACCACCACCACTTTCCAGCCTGCTGCTCTAGGTTTTCCTTCTGGGCCCCCTCCAACACCGCTCCCCCCCCCACACACACACACACAAACACTCCTCCTACCTCAGAGGGACATTAGCTTGGAGCCGCTTGGAGCCGCCCATCAGCCTGGCCCTCCCCAGTTCTACCCAGGGCCCTAGGGACACAGGATTTCACTCTCCTGGCCCCATCTTCAACACAGCCCCTCACCCGCTTTAGCATCACAATCCCCAGAACAGCGATGCCAGTGAAGAACAGGGCAACCAGCAGCATAAGCACAGCTACAGCCGTGTTGGCCTTTAGCACCACCAGAGCGGAGATCCAGCCACTGGAAAGAGACAAGCACATGGCAGTGAAGATGGACTGCTCACAGCTGGGTCTCTGTCTTGTCAGCTTCTCCACTGGTTATGTCTCAAACCTACCCTGTTCTCACCCTTCCTATCAAGGGCCACCCCTCTAGCAGTCTGGCAGCTTTCCATGCACCACAATCCCAAACTACATCCACTCTCTTCATAGTTTAATCCTCGCTTTTGAACCACTGGCTCCTAGCTTTCCAAGCTCTTTTCCAGACACCTTCACTCTAAATATAGACCCTTCTGTTGAAGATTCTCCCTCTCCTCTGCAAACATGATTACATATACCTCCTCCAGTAAGCCTTCTCAGATTGACCTTCTTCCCCTCAATCTATGCCTGTCTTGAGTTCTGTCTGGGCTCTCTATCCTGGAAGTATGTCCTCTCTCAGGAAACTAGCACCCTCCCAAGGACAAAAACACACTTCCTTTTGCTGAACAGCTCCCACCCCAGGACCATGAGCTGGTCTAGAGCAGCAGGAGGAAGGGATGAGGGTAGATGGCAGCCTTACGGACCTGAACCCCCAACCTGGGATGCCAATGGCTTGGAGGACAAAGAGCACATCCTGGGCGAAGAAAATGAAGAAGAAAACGAAGAAATTGAACGAACTGTCGCTCCTGTAAGAAGAAGAGGTGGGGCAAGTGGGAGAATTAGGGATGGAGGAGTGGACTGTGGGGGTCCATTCAACCCCCCCCATCACCCTGGCCCCCCAACTTACCGGAAGGCCTTATACATGGGGCGGTACCAGCAGACGAAGGAGCAGGGAGTGAAAAGGAGGACCCAGAGGACAGAGAGCCCGAAGCCCGAGCCATTGCTGGAGTCCACACAGAAGCTGGCAAGGCAGGCGAGGAAATTCAGGAGAAGAGCCAGAGTGCTGCCTAACAGATGGAGGGACAAGATGATGGCTCCTTCTGGACTGCAACGGAAGCTCTTTCCCATATAAGCCCACCCAATAACCCTCACCAAACGTGGCAGCGTAAAGAAAGGAAGATAACTTCTGCCCTTACAGATTCCTCAATTCAACAGGGAGACAGAGCAAGCAAACCTCAATCATGTGTAACCCCCTTTGCAAAGGCATTTAAAGGATTCAGGATATGTTTATGCATGAGGATGAGGGGAAGAGAGCAAGAACATACATTTGCTAGCAGGCTGGAGAATAAATTCTACAGTTCCTGAGTATAAAAGGAATAACTCAAGAAGATCCGAAAGAGATTATCCTTAAACTCAAATGTTAAAAAGAGGTAAAGTGTTTAGTTCTAGGTGTGTGAACTCCAGGGCAGGAAAGTGTACAAGTTACTACCTGTACTTTCTCCAAAAAGGCCTTTCACTACTCACACATCCAGAGGTAGTACATGGTGGACACTGTCTTCTGAAATTCTTGTGGGATCTCCATGGAGATATCCTGGAAAAAGCAGGGCTGAACTGGGCAAAAAGAAGGCAGAGGGGGCCAATTGTTCTGTCGAGCTGTAAGGCAAAAAAAAAGAGCAGAAAGTGAAGCACAGACCAGTGAAGGAATCACTTCCCCCTCCTTCCACCCTAGATCCTCTCTTCTGTCTCCAACTTTAGGTCAAAGGAGATAAAGGAGAGGGACAGAAATAATACTGAGCCCTGACCAGTGTGACTCAATTGGTTAAGCACTGTCCCGCAAAGTGAAGGGTTGCCACTTCCATTCCTGGTCAGAGCACATGCCTGGGGTATAGGCCCCATCCCCTGATGGCGCTCATAGGAGAGGCAACTGATTGATGTTTCTCTCACGCATTGGCACTTCTCACCCTCTTTCTCCCTCCCTTCCCTTCTCTTTAGAGAAACATTGATGTGAGAGAAAAACATTGATTGGTTACCTCTCACATGCCTGCAACTGGGGACCTGGCCCGCAACTCAGGCATGTGCTCTGACCAGGAATGGAACCGGTGACCTTTTCGTCCCTGGGACGGAGCCCAACCCACTGAGAGCTATACCAGCCAGGCAATAAAATCTTTGGGAAAAAAAAAATGACTTTTATTATTTAAAACTTTTAAGCATTGTGTCAAGTACCATATTTTATCATGTATAATGTGCACCTTTTTGCCCAAATTTTTTAGGGAAAAATAAGGATGCACATTATACATGAATAGTGCTAATTCTGTATCTATATAAATATTAAAAAAAAATTGTGCTCGCTTCAGCAGCACATATACTAAAATTGGAATGATACAGAGAAGATTAGCATGGCCCCTGCGCAAGGATGACACACAAATTCGTGAAGCGTTCCATATTTTTAAAACTATACAAGAACAACAATTAAAATAAAAATTTAAAAAAATTTGAACAAAAAAACAAATAAAAATTTATTTATTTTTAGAGAGGAAGGAAAGAAGAAAGAGAGGGAGAGAAACATCAATGTGTGGTTGCCCCTTGCACGCCCCCTACTGGGGATCTGGCCTGCAACCCAGGAATATGCCCTGACTGGGAATTGAACTGGTGACCCTTTGGTTTGCAGGCTGGCACTCAATTCACTGAGCCACACTAGCCAGGGTAATAGAAATGTTTTTAATTCTTTTATTTAAGCTTATACGTTGAAAGTGTAACTCTAGAAAGCAATAACGATATCCATATGCAAAATAATACCCTGGGATACAATAATAGGTTTTGTTTCTAAATATAAATAAATAAGAAATTGAATTAAAAAGTTTGTAAAATGAGATTTTTTTCCTGAAAGTTTGGGCCAAAAACGTGGGTGCACATTATTCCTGGGAGCACATTATACACAGCAAAACACAGTACTTCCTAAATGTGACCTTGTTTAACTTCCACAGCAATCCTGTCAAACAGGTACAAATGTTATCCTTATTTTACAAGTATGGAAACTAAGACACTGAATATTAAGTAACTTGCCTAAGAGTTCACTATTAATAAGTGATAGCACCCAAATTCCAGCTCAGCAATGGGGCTCCAGTGCCGATGCTCTTAGGGTTTTTTTTTCCTCCTTTGAAACTGTGAAATTTCCTATTTGCTCTGTCATGGATCCACTTACTAGATGTGCCCCCCAGGGCGGCATGCTGCAGCTCTCGCTCTCTTCTGTCCAGCTCCTCTGCCTTCTTGTTGAGCTCCTCCTGTTTCTTTAGCAGCTCTGCTCTGGCTGCTGCAGCTGAAGCCTGCCCAGTATGAGTAGAGACATGTGAGTCCTGGGCCCCAGGAATGGCCTTACTTCCCCACCACCACCCATACACCCTGTTTACCTGGGTGTTGTAGGAGCCATAGTTCTTGGGTTCTGTGGGGCTGAGCTTTCTGGAGGACTGGGAGGGAGCTGAGGGTGGAGGTAACGGGGCAGGGACAGGAGGCTCACAGGTTGGTGGTGGCTGTTGGGTTTAAAAAGACCTTAAAGATCATCTAGTCCATCACACAGGAATCCAGAGTCTGCTTGAATACCTTTAGATCTAGCACTCATTACCTAATGCAGCACCCGACCCCCCCCCCACCCTCAGTTGTTAGAAAGCTACTGCTTATGTCAGAGAACTCCTTTACAACCTGCAGCAGCCCTGTTCACCTCTTACATCAAATTCCTTAGCCAGGACTCAAAGCACTACTTCCCTAACCTTTTAAAACTCGATTTCCTACTCCACTGAAACAGATATGTCTAGTCCTCCTCATCAATTGCCTTCTAATTGCACACCTAAGCAAAATCTGTTTTCTCCTCCACTCCAACTAGCTGCATCCTTTACTTTCTTCAAAGCCTCCCCAGACAGAGCCTTGGCTATGGCCTGGCTGAGCTCCAGGTCCTACCAGGACAGGCATTTAGAGCTCCAACTGGATGGGTTGTTGGTTTGGTGTCTCCAGAAAAATTAGGCGTCCCATGGGCAACTGGCCTCCCTCTAACGGAGCTAAGAACATGGTGTTTCTTCCTTCCTTTGCATGCACAAAAGTACTCTCTACCCCGACAGAGTGGGCTTATTGGTATACTCTCTCCTTCCCTGCTCTCTTGTGCTTTTCAGAATCTCACCTCTCGGGCCTCAAAAGGGTTGTAGATGTCAAGCGTGGCATACTGCTGGCTGGGTCGGTGCTGGATCACTGCTGGGTCCTGCGGGCAGAGACCTGGGGCTCAGCAGGCACCTGACACCTCACAGGAACTCACAGGGGCCTCTTCTAAATTGCCTGTGGCTCCAAGGACTGCACCTTGAGGGTCACGTTCGTCCCAACATTTGCTCCAAATCTTTCACTCCACACTGCCAGTACCAATTCCTTGCAGGCGCAGAGCCCGGCCCCCACCCCAAGGGTGCTCACTGGTCTTGAGTCACCATCGCCCCCACGTGGCGGCCCTTCCATGGATTAAATGTCACGAATAGGAATATGAGTTAACCCCATCCTCCAGAACCGAGAAGTCCACCCAGTTGCCCAAAGGAGGGCGGCGCAAGTCACCTGAAAAGGGTTGTCAAGTTCGCCGCCCTCGGCGAACGGATTTCCATCATCTCCGCTTTGAGCCATAGTTGCAACTGCGGCCTAGGCCGCCCCCCTGCCCTATGTGCCCCTACCGCGGCTCTAGCGGCGGTAGTGACTCTCAGCGAACCCTCTAATTCTCTCCGACACCCCCGCTTCTCTGTGCTCAGATTGGTTATACCAACCGGAAGAGCCACAAGGGTTCCTGCAGCAGTACCGGATTGCGCCTGCGTCCAGGGTAAAGGCAAAGTCGGAAGTAGCCCACGTGACACCTCCCACCCAGTCCCCCTAGCAAATACCATCCCTTTCCCCACGTGACACTAACCCAATCCTTCCAAGTACCGCCCCTTCCCCCACGTGACCCCCATCAACAAACTACACTTCCCAGAAGGCTTTGCGTCAGCATCATGGTCCGTCCTAGTCTCCCGAGATGTATGATGGGTATCTTCCCACCGGTGGTAGCAGCCGCCTCACCAGTTAAGCCAAAATAGTAAATAAAAAAAGCAAGAAAATGTTTAACCGTGGATATCTGGTTCTATCCTGGGGTCCGGCCCAGGTCCAGGTGACTCTAGTAGTCGGACCTGTTTCCCGACCCTCATTATTCCTGATCAAATAAGTGCCACCTTATAACCCTTCCTTTCTACCCTGCAAATCTTATCCCACTCACCACTGCCCTCCCCTGAGACAAAGTAGATTAACTAGTTAATTTTAGAGGGCAAGATGGGACTCCATACCCAAACTCAGAAAGGGTGCCAATCTTCTCATCCCTCCACCCCAACATTCCCACACCTCAAACTCCGGGGATGGAGGTCAGATGAAGCACGTCATTTTATTTCACAAAGACTATACAAAATTCCTTATAAAACATGGGATGGATGCCACCTGGTTACTTCATCCTGCCCCTATCCAACTCAACTGACAAGGGGCAAATGAGGATGGGAAGAGTGTAGAATGGAAAAGCATTATGTACAAGGCAGGGCACAAGTTCTTTCATATTTACACTATTTCACATATTCACAGGTATATAGGGAGCCAAGAGGAATGGGCTCCGGCTCTGATCTCTTGTATAAAAAAGCACCAGTGTCCCGGATTGGACACCCACTGCTGCTAGAGATGCAGGGGGGTCCAGGGTCTCATCGTCACCGACTGATATCCCGACTGGAGTCCCACAACTTGGAATTGGGTGGTTCAGCCCGAAGGCGGGTGAAGAAAGGATGCTGAAGGGCTTCACCCAAGGTCAGACGCTTAGCAGGTTCATATTCTAGCATGCTTTCAATCAGATCGAAGAGCTGGTGGTGTTCCTCTGCCTCTGAGGTCAGATACCGCTGGTGGTGGAGGGCAGGAAAAAGGTGAGGCACAATGCCTTACAAACCGCCTTCGTTAAGGCCCTAGCTTTGAATTTGGGAGGACGAAGACTGCTTGCAACTGTTACAAATGCTACCTTAGCATGGCCACACCGTGTCCATTTCTGATATTCCACCTTACCCTACCTTCCCCCTAGCACAATTACTGCTTCATTCTCTGCAAGTTCCTTCTACTTGTGTATCTTTGTCAACTTCATGAATCTTTTTTTAGCTCCACGTGACATTAACATTTAAGCTCTTCAAAGGTAGTTTATTCTGTTGTCTGACCTAAGGAATCCAGAACATTGCTTTGATCTTTGATTGGGTCAAGAAGGACATGGCTGCTTAATCTCCTTCCCTGCACAAAACCACTCCCTCTTATCTTTTTTTTCTATTAACCAAAAATGTCTTCTTTCAGCAATGCTTCCCTTCTTTCCTAACCCTGTGCTTGTGGAATACATTCCAGAAGCAAGACACCTTATGAAGTGACCTCTGGGTGGTGGGCACTATTGATCCCCAGCCTGGCTCACCCGCAGTGGTTTGCAGTTTTCTCGAACGTAGCGCCCAGCTGATGTGTTCTCATCCCAATCCAGGCGACCCCGATAGAAATATTTCTGCTTCCTAGAGGGGAAGGGGAGGTTGAGGAATCAGGAGGTTCCTCTTATTGTGGGATAATTCCCTTATTCCCCCATCTGAGTAGCTGGGGGAGGGGAGGTGTCAAAGAAAAAAGAAAATGATGTGATATTGACCATTTGTAGAGAGAGAAGGAAAAGGGTTAAGTCCCTCCCACTCAAAGTTCACCTGGTTTTTCGGATCATCCGGGAAGGGATAGGACCCAATATCCTTTCCATCATGGCTAGATGTTCTCTGTTGTCATGGGTCTGGGAAAGAAAGCCAGAACTAAGCACAGGACTAGGAAGGGGATGCCGAGGACTCGCTGCCAGGAAGATAAACAACGTAGAGGAGTGAGCAGGCAAGTCCTCAGCAGACAAAGAAATCTGGGATGAGAATGTCAGGTGGTCATGTAACCACTTACTTGGAAGAGGGTGAAGCCAACATAGTACTCAAAGATGATGCAGCCTATGCTCCACACATCACAAGGCTGTGCCCAGCCCAACTCTGCGTAGAACGGGAGGGAAAAGGTGTTATGAGGTTTAGGGGGTGCGACCCTCACCACCACACCCGCTTACATACTCGGACAGGCTTGTCCTTCCCCCTTACCCAGGATGACCTCCGGTGCTCGGTAATGGCGAGTGGAAACAATGGTACTATGGTGTTCATGGTCAAAGGTGGCACTGCCAAAGTCTACCACCCGCACAGCTGTGCTCTTCACGCTGCGCTCATCTCGCTTCTAGGAGCAAAGCAGGAAGACAATGACCCTCTGCACCACTGATCGAGGTTCCGATGCTATTCTCTGAAGTGCTTCTGAGTCTTAAAAAAGCAACTTCGACCTGCCTACCTGCTCCTATACACTCTAGTCTGTTGCCTCCCCCACAGCCAGCAGAGCACTTTAGGAGTTCGGAAGGAAGACCATCAGATAATTATGGACTAGCATGCAAGTTTCTGTGCGTATGAAAACTATACCCAAATGACTGAGTGAAAATATATATGTAACAAGTTGCAAAGGGAAGGAGAGCTTCCTTTGGTGAAGACTGCCATGAACTCTTGTTAGTCAGAAAGCTGAGCTTTCCTTCCAAAAGAGAGAAGTCCAAAGCAAGAAGCTTAAAAGCATTTCCACTAGATTAGAAAGCTATCTGAGGTCCTTTTTCCAAAGTTCTCTTCTAATTTAAGTCTTCTTAAATCTCTTCCTTTCAATCTATTCTGGCACTCTGGTTTTAGTCAGTCAGAACCAGAGAAATGTGGAAGAGAGAAGTAAAAAGAGGCCAGAAAGGACTGAGAGGCAAGTGGCACAGCTGCCACCCCCACTGGTCCAGGGGGAGAACCCATCCATCTTACCTTCTCTAGGTTGTAGGTGAGCTCGTAGTCTGAATTCACAAACAGAATGTTTTCAGGCTTGAGGTCCGTATGTGTCAGCTTGTTATCATGGAGGACTGCAGGGGAAAAGGCCAGGTCAAGGTTGGTACAGGCAGCCAGGGCTAATGGCACCAGCTGACCCGACTTGGTCACCTAGCTCCAAGCTGGTGAGGCAGGTTCAGAATCACTATGCGGCTCTTTGCTTAACATCCAAATGAAATGCCTGGTCTAAGACAATCTATCCTTATTCATGTAAAATATATATGTAATTCTCAACTGAAGCATGATAGTTTGCTAGGGCTTGTACTTTTGTACCGACTGACATACATGTGTATCCGACATTGTGTGAATTCAACTGCAAAACTGTATTGTCATGGACACTCAAGAGTAACTATTTACTAGTCTGGATTCCCTACCTGGACCCTTGGCTGTGCTACTCCCTGCTTCCACCTGCTTTGCTGGGAATGAAGGGCATCTCAGCTTAGACACGTCAACCTCTAGCCTGAGTCGTCCTTTTGTCTCTTTGTGCTTGCTGCCTGACTTACATTTCCCAAGGGAATGAGGGAAAAAAGGTGTCAAAGTGCTTTGATTTCAAAGGCTTTGTCTTCCAGCTCCTCCTTGGTTTGATGTGAAGTACAAGCAATCAGTGATGGTGAGGACTTCAGCCAAGGAGGTACGTCAGAAGAGATGTCAACATGACAGTGAATAACGGAAGTGCAGATACTCAAGTTGACTGTTTAGGGGCTTCACCAGTGCCCAACTGAGACAGAAGAGGTCCAATGGAGGAAGGGACTGCCCCAGAGTCCACCTCGGCCCCCCCACTCACACTTGACGGCCTGGCACAGCTGGAAGGCCATGTGGCGCACTTGGTGGATGGGGTAGGGCAGGTAGTTGTTGTCTTTGAGGAAATCGAAGGTGCTAAGGCCCAGAAGCTCAAAGGAGATACACATGTGGCCATGGTAGTCAAACCAGTCAAACATCTGGACACAGAGGCTGGGAAGAGAGTGGGAAAGGGAAATGAATGTCTGATGAGCTCCCCTCTGCCTTCCACCCCTCCAACAAGGGGCTGCACAGCTGTTGATTCCACACACTTGTGTAAAAACATACCAGCTAATATCACCAAAGAAATTCAGTTCGGCTAGGAAATGGCCTTTCTGGCAGACCTGAGAGGAGAGGTACTATCTGGAAAGATTCAAACCATTTTCCTGCAAATTTTTAAATGCTTGAAATTTCTATTTGCTGAAGAGCTGTTGAGTTCTAGGCTCTAGTGTTGACCCTGAACCATCAAACTGTCACTCCTAAATCCTGACCCCACCTCCCATCCCTGAAATTCACTCACACTGGCTAGCATTGGGCCCACGTTTATATTGCCATCTCATGCCTTCACTTAACAATCTTATTATATATTTGGCTTATGGAAAAATATTACATATAAATGTCTGTGGCCTCATTAGCATAGTTCTAGGTATTAAAAGCTCATTTTTTTTTTTTGACAAAAAAAAAATGGTAATTCTCAGTCTCAGGGTCATTTCCAGGGCAGATCCCCACAAGGGCCACCCTGAGCTGGAGCCAACCTACAGAGCAATCTAACTGCTTTAGAAACAAGGGAGATGAATTAGAGAACACCACAGACCCTCCTTTCCTACTTCTAAAGTTCTACTACTCTAACATGATGAACAAAAAATGAATGGATGAGAAGGCTCCCCTGCCTGCCTAAGCCAGGTTGGGAAGATTTTCCTGAGTAGGGGTGCAGGCTCTCGACTCCTCACATACTCCTTTGCTTCCTTATTTCTTCTTCTTTTAATCCTCAACAGAAAACATTTTTTAAAAATTGCTTTTAGAAAGAAAGGGAGAGAGGAAGGGAGAGAGAGAAACGATGATGTTAGAAATACCAACTGGTTGTCTCCTGCATGCTCCCAGGCTGGGGGACCTAGGTAACTGCCTAGGTAACTGACCAGGAATCAAATCTGCAACCCTTCGGTTACAGGACAACGCTCCCACCAGCTGAGCCACACTAGTCAGGTGCTTGCTTACTTCTTGTTGTCAGGGTCCTTCTCATTGATTTTCTCCAGGACATTGATTTCAAGTCGAGCCGCTTCCTTGTACTTTTCCACATTCTTAATAATCTTCAAGGCAACTCGAGCCCCACCCCTGTAGGTTGGCAGAAGAGGCTTTTGCTGGGTTCTCGAGAACATCTCAAATTGATTGGGGCTGTCTGGGCATTAAAAAATTCTACATTTGGTTAATCAGCAAATAAGCCCTAAGTAACCCTCACTACCTCTTTACACCTAGCAGGTATGGGGGTGTGGTGGCTGACAATTACCTGCGATGGTCCACACATTGTACAACTCTGCCGAAGGTCCCCTCTCCCAAGGTGCTTACAATTTCATCTGAAATGAAAAAGACCAGGGTCGGGGAGAGGGAGGGAGAGAAGGTGGGGAATGAGCTGCGTTGGAAGTAAAAAGAGTACAGCAACCTGGGGTGAAATGAAGGAAGGGGAACAGATACAGATGGTCACAGGGGAAGAAAACCCCTGCGTGATTCCCACCACCTTTAACCCAGGGGCCATGAGAGCTGGGAGTGGACAGCAGAGGTCAGTTCTCAACAGCAACTCAAACCACCCAGATAAACAACACCACTGAGAAAAGGCAAAAGAGGCTGTGACTTAGGTTGGCTTGGGACGTTAGGATGGCTATAGGACCATTACAGGCTATAGGATTGTTACGATTTGGCTTGTACATCGCTCTTGTAGCCAGTCCCCGACGTGGTAGATGAGGTGGCCCTCAGCGTCGTCCTCTACACTCTTGGCTCTCCGGCTGCTGTGCTGCTGTCGGGGGGCAGGGGGGTCGGAGCAAGCCAGGTGTCGGAGCGGGGGCCGGAGGGAGACGGGGTGGGTGGTGGAGGGGCCACCGGTCACAGGCGCCCAGCCAGGGGGGACAGACGATGATGGGGGACAGTGGAAGGGAACATGTCAGATGCAGTAAGGAGGATCGGGGTGAGAAGAGAGAGCGGCGCATAATCCCAAGTCCCAAACCCAAAACAGGGACAAGGAGAGGCATGGGCAGAGAAGTAGTGTCGTTGCCAGTGTCACCCACAACCCCATGCTCTACACAATGCCCTTCCAGGCAGGCACACATCTCCCCTTTCCCCCACCCAAGCCCACCTGCTGAGGGGGCCATGGAGCCCAGGGCTTGGGGGAGAAAGGCAGTTCACAAGCAAAGTCCCCATTAGAGAGTGCAGGCCTCTGGGGTGAAGGAGCTGCTCTCAACATAGTAAGGCCAGCATGCCAGGGAGGGCACTGGGGTTCACAAACGCTCTGTGCCCATCCATCTCCACAGCAGATTGTGGGGCCCTCCGCAAGTCGAAGAGCTTCCAAGAGAGTAGACAGACTCAGTGTCCACCTCAGTGTTCATGCCCCAATGCTCAGCTGAGAACAGGAATACTTCTCACTTACCAGGGTCCCAGAAGACTGAAGAGGAGAGGGAAGAGGAGGGGCCTGGGCTGGCACTCACCGAAGATGAACGGCTGAAAGTCCGGCTGCGCCGCCTCCGCCGTCTGTGCTTCCTTCGGCTGCTGCGCTGACTGCGGTAACTGGTGTTCTCCCGATGGTATTCGTAAGAATGCCGGTAGTCTGTGTCATAATAGGCATCTCCCCGATCCCGGCTACAGTCATTGCGTCTATAGCTGCCACAGTATCGCCGGTCATATGCTCTCCGGTCAGAAGAATGGTCATCATAGCTGCTGTTGGACAATAAACAGCCATTAGGTACATCTGTTCAGGCCACATTCCTTGCCACATCATGTGACAAGGTCCTCCCTCAGTAAGGACAAGAGTACTGCTGGAAAAATGACTCTCAGATACCCATCAAGTCTCTGAGAGGACCAAGGACCAGAGAAGTGAAGTAACTAAGCACAAAGGACTCACCACCTGCACATTGCCAAGACCTCTGGAAAGACATCCTCCAGGGGACATCTCCTCCCTGACAGTAATTTAATAGAACAAAGAGCCATTTCTTTTTCAAGCCTTTCCTGACATCCAGCTTTGTTCTAAACTATCCCTAACCCATCCTTCCCACAGAATATGCCAAGTTATTAAAACCCAGCAGACCCAACTCTGTCTTGTCTATTAGCTCATTAGTTACCTCCAGCCTCTAGTCTTCTTAAAAATGTTTTTTAATTGATTTTAGAGAAAGAAAAATAATTGTCGCATTTTATTTATGTATTCAGTGGTTAATTTGCATACGTGCCCTGACCGAGGATCGAATCCACAACCTTGGTGTGTCAGGACGACACTAACCAACTGAGCTACCTGGCCAGGACCAGCCCCTAGTCCTCTGTATTTGCTTTCTCTTCACCTAGGATACTTCACCCTTGTATTTCAGACAAGCTTAGACATCAGATTCCCTGGGAAATTTTCCTCAAACTACACATCTTGTCCCAGTCCAACCAAACCTACTGGATTATTCCCTCAGCTCCTTACTGCCTACTTCCTCTATGACACTCTTCACACCATAGCGCAAATGCCTGATTTTGTCAGCCATCTTAAACAGCACCTTCACCCAGGTACTTAGCATGTAACCAATAAATCTTTGTAGAATAAAGGAGTAAATGACCTTGAGTATGAGGCCTCACCTCCGGGAACGAACATGGTAGCTGTCTTCCCGTCGATGCCGTCGTGTCCGGTCACTGCTACTTGACCAGGAGCGGCTTCTTCGTCTCTTATGCTTTCGGCTTCGATAGTGTTCAAGATAACTCCCCCGGCTGCCTCGTTCTGAGGAGTGGTACCTTCGGGGATGAGGCATCTAGAAGAGAAGAAAAAGCAGAAATGGTGGGGAAAGCTCTGAGTTTTTAGCCGTCCCCTTCAAGGACTGGTTGCTCCAGAGGTGTTAGCTTGCTTTCTTTTTACATTTGTGCTTATAGTTCCTCCTTAATGGAGTATATACGGTATTCACCTACTAACTTGGGCTGAAAACTAGGAGGTCTCCCCATAACCCCCTTAATCCCTTAATTACGCCCCACTCAGCATCAGCACATTGTTCTACTCTGATTTCCTCAAACGTGTCTCCACAAAGACCTTCAGGTCTGGACCACAGGTGAGAAGGTGTAACTGATGGAGAATGCCACAATTCCTCCTTGGCTGGGATCTAAGATCTGTGTCATCCTGAGTTCCTCACAATTCAAAGAATAAAGCTTTAGTATACACTGTTAGGAAAAATGTTTTACAGTTATTCAGAGTGTATCTTAATTCCCCAAGTAAACTGTGTCCTGAGGGCATGAATCCCATCCACCGGGTTTCTACATAAGCAGTATATACTAAACATAAACAAATTCTAGGGGTCTGGGTCTGGCCCCTTGAACTGTCTTAATCATCTCTCACATCTCCGGTTCAACACCCCTTGACAGATTTTAATACAGGGGGTCCCAAGCTGCAGTTAGCTTTCCATCTGGCCCCTCCCCTCTTGTGCTTAGTAACTACAGAATAATTAGTTTTTAATTAATATCAGCACTACTTGGATAAGAGCCAGCCTCTTTCCAGTTATTGTAATTGGAATGGCACGGGTGTACAAATTTTTTTCCTTCAGGAAAGGATCAGAGAGAAATCACTGTCTAAATCCAGGAAGATGAGAATAGGAGAGGAAAATGAAATGAAATAGGCCTAGAGACAGAAGTCTTGGTAGGGAGCAGGATTAGGTCTGGAAAAGACAATGTCTCAAAAATCTGGCTCCCACTCTGAGCTATTTCTGTCCAATGTCCTCAAATTGAGAAGGGGGATATTTGATTCAGTCCTGGCTTAACAGGGATTATAGGAAGCCAAGAAGATGCAAGCACAGATTCTCCCAGGTAATTCAACATTGCTTAGCCATTTAAATGTCATCTCCCTCACCACAGAGACTGCCACCAAAGTTCCTCACAGAACTTCCCCTATAAAGCATCTCCAGCCTACAACCTTTCTCTTCTAAATCTTTATTTTTCTTTTAAAGATTGTATTTATTTAGAGAGATGGGAAGGGAGGAAGAGAGGGAGAGAAACATCAATGTGTGGTTGCCTCTCACACCACCCTCCCCCATTGGTGACCTGATCCGCATCGCCGGCATGTGCCCCCTGACTGGGACTCTAACCCGCCACCGTTTGGTTCGCAGGCTGGCACTCAATCCACTGAGCCACACCAGCTAGGGCTAAATCTTTATTTTTCTTTCTCACTCAGAAAATCCAGAACTAATTTTTGGAGTCAAACTCTTTCCGTATCCTTTAAGTGACACTGTGGTGTCTTCCCTCTTTTCGGCCTTGGTCCAACTTTGACATTCTGCTCTTCCTCATCCTTGGAACCACTGCTATCCCTACTCCATCACCCTTCTTTGGTCCCTCCCAAGTTTCCCATAGGTCTTCCCAGATCACCTAAGGCAAGCTGATCTTGCACCCTAACTCTCTACTCACTTCTGCCGCTTCGCAGGTCTCAACCCTCTTCCTCTCCTAATCTCAGCCCGGTCCCTTGCCCCCAGTATAAGCCTACCCCTCCCGCCCAGCGGTCGCCATCTTTCCGCGCGGACGCGCGGCCCGCCGGCCCGCGCGCTCACCGTTCTGGCGGCGAGGCCCGTGCGCTTGTCCCACAGGAAGTCCGTGATGGCGGCGGCACTGCGGCCGGGAGTCCCGGCACCCCCGCGGCGACGAAGTGCGGCTTCACCACCCCCAACCCGAGACCCTGGGACCTCCCGCCTCGTTCCCGGGCTCCGCTCCAGTCCCGCCCGCCCCGGCTCCGTCCCCGCCCCGAGGGTCCGCTGGGCGCCGCTCGCACCGCCCCCGCCCGGGGCCCGATCCCAGCTGGTTCTTCGGCTCTCGCCTCTCCGATCCGCCGCCGCCACCGTGAGCGAGCACGCACGCACGCACGTCCTGCGTCGCTTCCCAGTTACCCCGGGGCCCCGCCCCCAGGGCCGCGCACGCCGCGGCGTCCTCGCCTAGCTCGGGAGCAGGCGTCCGCAGCTAGAGGTGTGGAGGTGCTGAGGCTGGGAGTTTGTGCGCACTGCGCGAGAGTCGCTGTAGTTCACCAGGCCTTCCTCGTGTCCTTCCCCATCTCTCTTCAATCTTTTGCCCCTTTCATGAAACTTCGCTGACTTAATTAGGTTTGCAGATTTAAAAGAAAGGGTTTTTCCCTGGTCAGGTGGCTCACTTGGTTAGAATGTCCACCCCGTTTACCGAAAGGTTGCAAATTCTATTCCCAGTCGCGGTACATACCCAGTATGGCGCGGGCGGGAGGCAACCCATCAATGTTTCTCACATGGATGTTCCTCTCTCCCTTTTTAAAATCAATGATCATATCCTCGGGTGTGGATTGATTAAATAAAGCGTTGTTACTTAGGGAGTGTTGACGCTCCGCAAACGTTTGAGGCTTGGTAGTGAGGTCTGATTCTTGGACATAGCTTGTAAATATCCACTTCTTAAAGTAGTTCGGCTACCTCACCACAGCAAAGAGGGATTCCGTCTTGTGGAGTCGGGAGCATGGTCTTGGAAAATTTGGAGAGATGGAGGGATGGATAATTGAGTGCTGAAAAAGGGGAAATCACTTGAGAACTATTATGTTATGTACTTACCCATCATATGAGAAGTGTAAGTATACTGAATTAAAAAAAAAAAAAAAGATCAGGAGACCTTGAGACAAACTGGCAGTCACAGACGCTATAGAAGGAATTGAGAAATAGGGAAATAAAAACCTGAGGATAACTATATTAAAGTCAGAGTATCAGAGGGTAACTAGGATGGAGGATTGTCAGGTGGAAATTAGATCAGCCGGAAACCGTTTAGAAAAAGTTCCCTAAAATAGAAGAGAAAGTGTAGTTAAAGGCTGAGAGAACAGAATGGCAAATTCACTTCCTCCTCCAAGAACACTTTCCCAGATCATTCGTTCTTTCAACAAGCATTTACAGAGTGTCCAACATGTGTCTAGCACTGTGCCAGAAGCAAGGCTCCTGTTCTTCAGAGCTTCACAGTCTAATGGGAGAAAAACACCTGTCAATGGATAATGGCAGCCTTGTGACAAGAGTGGTTACAAACAGTGGTGACCTGGACACTGTTGGAAAGCTCTAAACTAGACCCTACCTGGGGAAATGAAGTTTTGAAATATGTCTCTAGGTTTCCTAGAGGAAATGAGATCTGAACCAACTGTTGTATTCTCATCATCTACTCAATGACGAACAGACTCACATTTGGTGAAGGTTGGCAGAAAGAATTCAGAAAGTGAAATACCAGGGGGAGCAGTATAGAGAACAGAAGAAAGGAATATTCCTAGAGAGTGCTGAGAGAAAGAAAGTGGAATACAGGGTAGTTCATAAGCGAGAGTGGAGAAGACGAATCTCCAAAGCTTCTTCCATTGGCACCTAATCCCTCGCCCTCCTTAGCCTCACCAGCTACAACCTGAGTCCGGTTTTCCCGCCACTTGCAGGCGGTGTCACCTTCCTGGCGCTCAAGGAATAAAATCCTGTCAGCTCTAGGCCACACCCCCTCCGTGGCTCCTCCTGCGTTATCCCTTCTCCAATTACACCTGGAGAACCGCCTCTATTCAGTAAGCCACGCCCATCTTGGAGTCCCTAAATAGTATTGACTTAATTGACTCCGCCCCTTGGGGGCTGGCTCCCCGACAGCCCTGCCCCTGCACGCTCAGCTCAGCTGTGGCGTGGACCTCGCCAGGGGGCGCAGCGCGCAACCCGCTCACAGCTGGCGGGAGAGTCTGTCCCCCACACCCCTTCTGCCCCGCGCGCCAGCAGTTCCGAGCCAACTACGCCAGCTCTGACTGTGGGAGAGTCCAGGGGGTCCGGGATGGCCGCGACAGGGTCTAGGAGGCCAAGAGTATAAGCGGTGGGGCATCATGCAGGCGGAACCGCGGCCGACGATGGGGGCCAGCGGCGGGGCGACCCCTGGGCTGGAGGCGGGGCCTCCTGCTACCCCGGTGCCTGCCACTGCCACTGAGGGACAGATCCCCGGATCCTCATCTGGACCCGAGCCCAAGAGGAGGCAGCTTGGGACACTGCTCCAGCCCACGGTCAACAAGTTCTCCCTTCGTGTGTTCGGCAGCCACAAAGCAGTGGAAATCGAGCAGGAGCGGGTCAAGTCAGCGGGAGCCTGGATCATCCACCCTTATAGCGACTTCCGGTACTGGGGGCTCGGCAGGGAGGGTGGGGGACACAGATCCCATCCCCACAGCCGCGACCGGGGACTGGACCCGCCCCACCCTCCACAGTCATTTCATTTCCGGCCTAGGGGTCCCCGGGTGGGATAAAAGAGTCACTTCCTCCAACCTAGCCTGGGAATTCTGAGTGACTTCTCAGGCTGGGAGCGCCGGAAGAAACAAGCAGACCCCGGAGACCTGGATTTCCCGTTTCAGGACCCCAGCACCCCACCTGGACTACGGGGACTACTGGAATTAGGGTTCCTTGTCTCCTCTAGTACTTTTTGCTAGATATCTGGGCAATTATGTCATATTCCAAGGCTCAGGGTCAGTCTGAGGGAGAATCTGAGCTCAGCTATTTTTCCCCTGACCCCCCACTTCCACCCTCAGTACATGCCTAGTTCAGCAGGGCAGGCTACCAGGAAAACCAGGGACGCTGTTGGAGGGGTGGCGGGGGTGTACAAACAGTTCTGGTAGCTGTCCCTGGTGCTGAAGTCAGGATGTGGTAGAGCAGTGCTGGGACTCAACAGTGACTGGGGCAGCAACACCAGGGGCATGGCCACCACTGGAGAGAAGGACGAGGGTGGGGGCGGGGCCATTTCATAGTCCCCATCTAGCTGTACCTTTACATCAAGGGCGCTAGGGGAGGAGAGCAGCCCTGTCCTTGCAGGAAATGAAGGACAGCTATTGGATGAGGTGAGGATGTGTGCAAAGCACCTAACCTGGCAAGTGAAATGAGCCGAAAGGATGAGGTGTGAATCAGGAGTCTGGAAACACAGTTGGAGACTAAGACATCATCTTGAATCCACATTCATGCACATTGTTTAAATGTTCCTTTCGCCCATTGTTTCTCCCACTCCCGTCTTCTTTACTGTCTCATTCTCACCTCGCCTTGCACCCTTCCTAGTCTCCTATGGATCTCCCTCCCGTCTCCCATTTGACCTTCAGATGTATCACGAGAAGCAGTGTCTCCTCTTTATTATTGTGCTTCTTCTCTGTCCTCTCTGCTGCATCACCCACCAGGCTTGTGACTGTCTGTGGGTCAGGCAGTAAGGATGCTCTATGGCTAGGTAAAACCTCTTTCTCCTCCCCCGGCTCATGGTATAGGATTTCTCCAGCGGCTCAGGAGGGAGTGGGAGAGGGGGTCGAGGATTTGTTGTTGATCGAAAGCACATAATCTAAGAAACTGCCTGGAGACTTGGACTTGGGGACCCACCAAGCCTCTTTCAGGGGCTAAAATAATTGATTTTGCAGTCAGAGTCAGACGGAGTTGGGTCCTGGGTAGATGCTGTAATTAAGTGTGTCCTAGAGTTAAAACTATCATTGCTCATTGAAACCCTCAGATTGTCCAGTGATTTCTTTTCTTTTGTTTTCTTTTCTTTTCTTTTCTTTTCTTTTCTTTTCTTTTCTCTTTCTTTCTTTCTTTCTTTCTTTCTTTCTTTTTTTCTTTTTTTGAATGAGGGCTTCACCTAGCTTCCTCTGACCTCTTCTTTCCATAGCTTTCACTACAGCATGTGGCTCTCGCCTACCCACGTTCTTGCTTAGGCTCAGCTAGAGTCTCAGTGGCCACAAGGAGGTTAGGGGAGGAAAGGACTGCAGAGCTTCAAGCCTTATCCCTTCGAGATCACCTATGGAGCTTCTCTGTATGTGCAGCCCTGTCTGAGGTGCTGTGGAAGGGGAGGGGCATCCTCAAAAAGCTCAGTTCGGTTGGAGGCAGGAGAGATCATCCCCACTCTGGGACACAGATGAGCAGATCCCAGCAGAGAAACAGGAACCATGGGTCCAACTGTGTTGAGGAGGAGGGTTGGGGTGGAGAAGGCTGGGAAAAGTGTGAAATCGCAGACTACCAGGGGGAAGATAGCTGGGAGAAGCTCCAACCTCTTCAGAAATCTCAGGATAAAGAGTGGTGAGTCATAACACAAGCTAGTGCTTGTATAGCACTTTCACATCCATCGTCTCAGTGCATATATTTTTAAAATATTTTATTTATTTATTTTTAGAGACAGGGGAAGGGAGGGAGAAAGAGAGGGAGAGAAACATCAATGTGTGGTTGCCTCTCGTGTGCCCACCACTGAGAACCTGGCCCGAAGCCCAGGCATGTGCCCTGACTGGGAATCAAATTGGTGACCCTTTGGTTCACAGGCCGGCACTCAGTCCATTGAACTGCACCAGCCAGTGCTCAGTGCATATTTTTTACAACGACCCTGTAAAGTCAGCACGGGGTAGTTTATCTTTATTTTTAACTTTAAAAAGATTTCATAGTAGTCATGTAGATCATATATATACTAAAGATATTGCATATATATTATATACAGGGTAGGGCAAAATGTAGGTTTCCAGTTGTGAGTACATGAGACAGTTTATTCTTGTATTATTAGTTAATTATTGCATTGTTTTCCATATAAACAACTGTAAACCTACTTTTGCCCCACTCTGTATATTAAGAAGAGATATATATGTGTATGGAGATGTATGGATATATATGTATATATGGTATATATAGCAAATACATAGTCTGTATACCTAAACAGTAGGTATTTAGAGAGAGTAGTACACTGTATAATGGATATATATATATATGTGTCATTCTGAGGCACATTGCTGTGTAACAACTCTCTAGGTCAGGAGAGACTGTATTGCTGGCACCCAGAAGCCTCCCTGCTGCTGTCACATTCCTTTCTCAAACCCACTATTGGAACTTTCATGGTGCTCATCTCCTTATTTTTCTTTATAGTTTCACAATTTTCTGTGAATCCCTAAATTATACAGTTTAGTTTGGCTGTTTCGGAACTTTGTACAAGTGGAATCATCCGGTGTGTATACTTTTGTATCTTGCTTTTGTGGCTCAACATTAAAGTGGTGAGATTCATTCATATGTAATGCGGAATGTAGCTGCAGTGGGGTGAGTTCACAGTTGTATGGCATTGCGAGGCATGACTATATCACAGTGTATTTATCTAATTTATCTGTATTTTTCTACTGATGGACATCGGGTTGTTTCCAGACTTAACACTGCTATTTCTGTATATGGGGGGGGGGAGACTAAAAAACTCCTGGAATTTATTTATTAAAAATTGTGTAATTTATTTAATTTACATGTTTAAACTTCAGGAGTCTTCAAAGAACTGTTCATCTGATGCAATACAACTATCAAGACATTGTTTTCCACTGCTCAAAACAGTTTTTTGAGCTCATCAATTTTGGTGTCTTTAAGTGCTTCTGCTGTTTTTTATTTCGCCTCTTTGACATCAGCAAAACATTTCCCTTTGAGGACTTTTTTAATCTGGGGAAGCAAACAAACAAGCAAAAATATGTCGCTCTGGGCGAGACTGGGTGAATAGGGAGGGTGGGGCACTGGGATCATGACGTTTTTGGTCAAAAACCACCTAACACTCAGTGCAGTGTGGGCAGGTGCGCTCCTAATTCACCCATCATGAGATGGGCAAACACGTTGAAAGAGTCTTCCAAAAAAAATTCACTAAAGCCAAATACAGCCTCTCACAACCCCAGGTGGTATACTGGTACAGATCTGTTCCTAGAACACTCACCTAGCAGAGGAAGACTGTACTACAAGGAGTCCACCAATCCTAACTAGTGTAGCTCAGTGGATTGAGTGCAGGCCTGTAAATCAAAGGGTTGCAGGTTTGATTCCCAGTGGGAGCACACGCCTGGGTTGCAGGCCAGGTCCCCAGTGGGGGGTGCATCAGACGAACCACACACTGATGTTTCTCTCCCTCTCTTTCTCGTTCTCTACCCTTCTCTCTAAAAAGAAATAAAATCTTTAAAAAGGGGGGTCCACCCTACAGAAGATAATTCTGTTTTTTGGGGGGATCCTCCCTTGTATACCCTCTTGAGTTATATGTAACTCATATAACTCATTCCCATTGCTGGGAATGCAAATATTTAACTAGATATTGCCAAACTATTTCCCTAAAGAGTGGTCTTAATTTACACTCTCATCTGCTGTAAATAGTCATCCATGTCTTTGTACCTTTGCCCACTCTTGGCCAGGTCAGACTATCTGCGGTTAGTCTGGATGGTTGGTGGAATATCGCTGTGGTTTTACTCCCTATCCCACCCCACCTTAGGTTTTACTGGGACCTGATCATGCTCCTGCTGATGGTGGGGAACCTCATTGTGCTGCCTGTGGGCATCACCTTCTTCAAAGAGGAGAACTCTCCACCTTGGATTGTCTTCAACGTCCTCTCTGACACTTTTTTCCTGCTGGATCTGGTGCTCAACTTCCGCACGGGCATCGTGGTAGAGGAAGGTGCTGAGATCCTGCTGGCACCGCAGGCCATCCGCACTCGCTACCTGCGCACTTGGTTCCTGGTTGACCTCATCTCCTCTATCCCTGTGGACTACATCTTCCTGGTGGTGGAGTTGGAGCCACGACTGGATGCCGAGGTCTACAAAACAGCGCGGGCCCTACGCATAGTGCGCTTCACCAAGATCCTCAGCCTTCTGCGGCTGCTCCGCCTCTCCCGCCTCATCCGCTACATACACCAGTGGGAGGAGGTGGGGTGGGGAGGTGGGCAGGGAGGCTCACAGACTTCTCCAGGACAGTGCCATGGGTGGGACTCCTGGCGACTTTATGGGGTGGGCAGATGTGTGGAGCTTCCAAGGGTGGGCTCTCTCCAAAGTTGGTGAGGGAGAAGCAGGAAGAGAATGAGGGTTCAGGGGATGGGGTCCCGAGGTGAGGATGGTGGTGCGGGAGGGTGGAGCACAGCTGCTGGACAAATACTTGAGGGTTAGTTGGACTCTGGGGGGAAGATGTGGGAGGAGAGCTAGGAATTGCAGGGCGTGAAAGAGGCTGGAGTTTCAGCTTCAGACAGCAGAGTTTCGTGGTTGGGAGTGTGGGCTCTGCAATGTCATTGCTTGAGGTCAAATTCCAGCTTTGCTGTTTACTATATGAGAGCTGGTTTCCTCTTCTATAAAATGAGAGCGTTACATACACTTACGTGTGATAAGGAGTTAATATCTGTAAAGCACTTGTTCTCAGCAAATTACCTGTTATTACTGGAAGGGAAGAGGGCTGCTGACTTCAAGCAAGGGCTGCTTATCCCCATGCCCTGGGGACATCACACTGTGAAATGCCACCTCTCCTTGTTTCCAGGCTGCACTTTGGCAGCCTGTGTGGCAGCCTTTTCCAGCCTCTGCTGTGACACTGTGATTCTGGGCACATGATTGGCGGCAATTTTCCTATTTATAAGATGAGAGTAGTAGCACAGACGACTTTATATTAGCTATATTTGTGTGCTGGAAAGCTCTATAAAATAATGGTTACCTTTTTTTAATTCATGGGGCTGGGGAAATTCAAAGAGAGATTTTGCAAGGCTGGGAATGGAGGAGGACTGTCAGGAAGGGTTCCTGTCCACAGTGGCCCCTCCTCGGAATCCTCAGATCTTTCACATGACCTATGACCTGGCCAGTGCTGTGGTTCGCATCTTCAACCTCATCGGGATGATGCTGCTGCTCTGTCACTGGGATGGCTGTCTGCAGTTCCTGGTCCCCATGCTGCAGGACTTCCCTCCCGACTGCTGGGTCTCCATCAACCACATGGTGGTGAGATCTCCCCACAGCTCTGCCTCTCCTGGGCGTTCTAAGGGCTCTTCTGCCTGAGTAGTGGGATGACCACAGGGGGCAAGAGGTGGGGGGGTGCTGGAGAGGTGGGTGTCCAAGAGAGAAGACAGGAGTGAGGTGGTGGGGAAGTGAGAGGAGAGGGGAAAGAGACCCAGAGGAAGTGTTTGTGTGTTGGAGGAAACAGACAGGCAAGAAAACCTAGGCAGAAACTGAGGCCCTCAAGCTGCAAAAGAGGCCCTTCTGCCTCAGGGCTCCCCAGAACCAAACCTAAGTGCCTTCTTGGAGGTAGGTCTGAAGTGAAGGGGGCAGGTAGAAGGACCGAGAGAGAGAGAGAGAGAGAGAGAGAGAGAGAGAAAGAGAGAAAGGGCCAGGGGGAGAACGAGGCTCCAAGGGCCGTCTGCCCAGCTGTGCAATACTTTGTTCTCTAGAACCACTCGTGGGGCCGCCAGTACTCCCACGCCCTGTTCAAGGCCATGAGCCACATGCTGTGCATTGGCTACGGGCAGCAGGCACCTGTAGGCATGCCTGACGTCTGGCTCACCATGCTCAGCATGATTGTGGGTGCCACCTGCTATGCCATGTTCATTGGCCACGCCACTGCCCTCATCCAGTCCCTGGACTCCTCCCGGCGTCAGTACCAGGAGAAGGTCAGCAGGGACAGGAGAAGGAAGGGGAGGGCATGAAGGGGTGCTGGAGGTTGGGTAGCTGAACTCGAGGCCCATTCTGACGCATACCCTTGTTGGTTCTGTGTCTTTCCTTGCCCCATGTCCATTTGTCCCGTGCCCCTGTGTGTACCTTTTTTTTTTTTGGACCTATACCCCTGTCCTTGGACCCTTCCTTTGCCTGTGACTGTGCTTTGTGTCCTCCCTGTATCCACCATCATCTATCTGTCCTTCTGTGGCCCTGTGTGTCTCCTGTCTCCATGTTTCACTTTTCTGAGTTTGGTCCACACGTCTGTGACCTCCCTCCATTTGCACCTGCTTCCACTGTTCTGGCCCCACATCTGCCTCTGTGTCCTCTTGCCTGCTGGCCATGGGCTGGCTCTCCAGTACAAGCAGGTGGAGCAGTACATGTCCTTCCACAAGCTGCCAGCTGACACGCGGCAGCGCATCCATGAGTACTACGAGCACCGCTACCAGGGCAAGATGTTTGATGAGGAGAGCATCCTCAGCGAGCTGAGTGAGCCGCTTCGGGAGGTAGGACTGAGTGGGGCCCTGGTGGCTCTTCAAGGACCTGGGCTTCTAGGATGCCATCTAGGGTTGAGGATATTGGTCAGCAGAGGGCCCCATGGGAGACCAGGCTTTGGGGGACTTCCATGGGTGAAGTTCTTTAAAAAAATTTTTTTTACTAATTGATTTGAGACAGACAGACAGACAGACAGACCTGTTGTTCCACTTATTTACGCATTCGTTGGTTGATTCTTGTTTGCGTCCTGACCTGGGATAGAATCCAAAGCTGTGGTGTTATCGGGACAACACTCTAACCAACTGAGCTACCTGGCCAGGGCCTTGGAGTTCTGAAGTGTACATGGGAAGAGGCATCAGGGATCTCTGTTTTTGTGGGGATGGTCTTTCAAGGGCTCATGGGAGTGCTCTGAAGGCAGGAGCTTAGGGAGGGTCCCAGGCCCCCAGAAGCACCCTCATCCTTGTGTATCATGACCCCAGGGTGGGGCCTCTGGAGACAGATGGGCTCGTTGAGAGCACCTTGGGGCAGGGGGTGTAGCCTGCCTGACAGGCCCCTCCCCTTCCCAGGAGATCATTAACTTCACCTGCAGGGGCCTGGTGGCCCACATGCCGCTGTTTGCCCATGCCGACCCCAGCTTCGTCACGGCGGTGCTCACCAAGCTGCGCTTTGAGGTCTTCCAGCCGGGGGACCTCGTGGTGCGTGAGGGCTCTGTGGGCAGGAAGATGTACTTCATCCAGCACGGGCTGCTCAGTGTGCTGGCACGTGGCGCCCGGGACACCCGCCTCACTGATGGATCCTACTTTGGGGGTCAGCAGGCCTCAGGATGGGTGGGGGGACTGGAGCAGAGGATGAGGGCAAATGCTCCCCTGGATCAGGGTCCCTACCTGGCCATGCTGCAGAGTCATGGAGTTCCAGTGACTCCCCAGGCCGACTTAATCAGAATCTCTGGGCCTGGGGCCTGTGGCTCTGTAATTTTAAGAAGCTTCTTAAGAGATTCCAGGGCAGAGCCAGGTTGAAAATTTCTGAGCCAGTGGGCCTTTTAGAACCCATAATTGGTGAACTCCAAGGATCCCATGAGGGACAGAGAGTAATAAAGCAGTGCTGTCCCCCGGGCTCCCTGGTGGTGTGATTCAGGGGCCCAGCCTATTGCACTGGGGGTAGTTCTGCCAGCTGTTGCCTAAAGTGATTTGAAGCTCCTAAAATCTCTCAGTCTCCAAACCACCCACCACCCTCCAGCATTTCCGTTGTGTTGCCCTTTGCCCTTTGGCGCTGCTTTTCTCCTTCTGGGCTGTCCTTGGTGTTCATTTGAAGGGGTGCTTCCTCAAGCCTACCCCTTGGGAAAGAGCAATGGAGGTGGGTGGAAATTAGAGTGGAGTGGAATGGCTGGGGGAGGGGCCAGCAAGACCTGCCTGATTGTCAGCTTTAACTTCAAGAGTGAGGATGAAAATTGTGCAGGTCTGGAGAGTGACAGGCTTGGAGCATTCAGGGACCTTGGGGTGGGTGAGTAAACACCAGTTTCTCCCACCTGGGGAGGAGCCAGAGGATGCTGGGTCAGCTGATGCAGGCCCGGTGAGAGGGAGTTCCAGGGACAGTGGTTCTGAAGGCTTCCTCCCAAATTTGGCAGAGATCTGTCTCCTGACTCGGGGCCGGCGCACAGCCAGTGTGCGAGCTGACACCTACTGTCGCCTCTACTCACTCAGCGTGGACCATTTCAATGCTGTGCTCGAGGAGTTCCCCATGATGCGCCGGGCCTTTGAGACTGTGGCCCTGGATCGACTGCGCCGCATTGGTGAGGCCTGTCCACCAAGTCTTCTCTGGGTTCAACCTGGGCCCTCACCTGTGTCCACAGCAAGAAGCCCCTGTTGTCCCAGGGCCCATGCTCCCACTCCAGTGTTTTGCCCTGGCCCACCCCAGTCCCAGCAAATGCCCCCATAGGCCCTTGAATGCTGTGTCTCACTGCCCTTACAACTCAGCATCTCTTACCCCTAGAGAGATCGCCCATGTCCCCAGACCCCAAGCCCTCCTTCCCTAAGCCCCCGACCTTCACTGTCTCTGATACATACTCATCCCTTGACCCTCTTCCTGCAGCCTCGTCTCCCCACCTCCACCTCCACCTTCACCTCCACGCTCTTGGCCCTTATCCCTACCTTCGCCCACTGCCGTTGCTTGACCTTTCAGTTCTTTGACATTCAACCTTTATCTTAGATTCCTTCACTATGCTTTACTTCTCTCTCTTGGGACAACCTCTAGGTAAGAAGAATTCCATACTGCAGCGGAAGCGCTCCGAGCCAAGTCCTGGCAGCAGCGGCGGCATCATGGAGCAGCACTTGGTGCAACATGACAGGGATATGGCTCGGGGTGTTCAGGGCCTGGCCCCGGGCACAGGAGCTCGGCTCAGCGGAAAACCAGTGCTGTGGGAGCCGCTGGTGCATGCACCCCTGCAGGCAGCCGCTGTGACCTCCAATGTTGCCATTGCCCTAACTCACCAGCAGGGGCCCCTGCCCCTCTCCCCAGACTCTCCAGCCACCCTCCTTGCTCGCTCTGCTCGAGGCTCATCAGGCTCCCCAGCTTCTCCACTGGTGCCTGTCCGACCTGGCCCTCTGCTGGTCCGGGGGCCATGGGCATCCACCTCCCGCCTGCCTGCCCCACCTGCCAGAACTCTCCATGCCAGCCTGTCCCAGGCTGGGCGCTCCCAGGTGTCCCTGCTGGGTCCCACCCCAGGAGGGGGTGGGCGGCGGCTAGGACCTCGGGGCCGCCCACTCTCAGCCTCCCAACCCTCTCTGCCTCAGCGGGCAGTAGGTGATGGCTCTCCTGGGCGTAAGGGCTCAGGAAGTGAGCGACTGGCCCCATCAGGGCTCCTTGCCAATCCTCCAGGGACAGCCCAGCCCCTCAGGCCACCAGTGCCTGGGCCAGCCACCCCTAGAGGCCCCCAGCTCTCTGCCAACATGTGAAACCCTTAGGTAATTCCTTGGGTGCAGTAGTGTGTACCTGAAGGCAGATGCCTCCTGGGAAAGGCCAAGGGGGCCCCAAACACTGCCCTATGGGAATATCTCCTTTTACTGCCAAGAAGATAGTTTCTCCTCTCAGGCACCCTGCTGCCTCCTAACCCATTCACCCATTCATCAAATGTACTGAGCGCCTATCATGTTCAAGGCACTGTGTTAATACTGTGTCTCCACTGCCAAATAGAAGAGACTCTAAGTGCTCTGACAAAGGTATTCCCCCAGCCACGGTCCGGCCAGGTGCAGGCCCAGGCTCATGATTCTACCTTATTGAGCACAAGTACTTGCCATTGCCATCACTGCCGAGTAATTAGATGTGTGTTTCCCGGCCCAGGGCCCATAGGCTCCACCCGGAGCAGTTATCTCCCAGGCCTCCCAGTACAGCCGGGAGTTGCCTGTGCCCATTTCTGGTGACAGATGTTTGGGGTCCCCAGTGTAGGCCCCTCTCTGTCTACATCCCCTGAGTAGGAACATGTCTCCTGCCAAGTCCCCTGCACTCTCTGTCTCTGTGGTAGACTGTCTCTTTGTAAGCTGGGAGCCACCTCCTCCCTGCCCCAGTAGTGTCCCCTTGAAGCTAAGGGATGTTTGGCACCTCCTCATTTGGTGTGCCAGCCCAGACCCCCCAGGAGAGGGGCAAGTGGCTAAATCCTTAGATGGCATGCTTTTTCTTTCCTTCCCTTCCTTATTTATTTATTCAATTATTTAATAATTATATTTATTCATTTGCTAATTTTATTATCAATGCACTTTATTGACCAATGTCTTTCTCCATCCCTCCCATCCTCTCCAGGTAGGGAGCCAGGAAGGGGAAACACCCCCTCCCCTATGCCAGTTCCTGTGGTCCTGGCCCAGCTCCATCAGCAGCAACAGTGGAGCCCTCTTCCTGTTTAGGTAGGGGCAGAAGGGCCACCTGAGGCAGAGGAGGTGGGGGATGTTCTTCCTTTTAGTTTTTTTTTCCCTGCTGAGTTTGCTGTTGGTGCTAGAGTAAGGTGAGGGCCCAAGGTACCTGAGCCTACGAAAAGGTGGGCTAGCCAGCGCCTCTGCCTTCTCAGGGACAACAGAACCCCCTTCCGCCACCCTCTGTCACCATGCCAACTCTACAGCATCAAAGAATGTGGGGCTGGGACCCCAAAGCTCATTTTCTTCTGGGTGGGGAGTTCTGGAATACTAGGTATGTGGGGAAAGTTTTATAATTGCTTCCAAATAGCTGGGTTTAAAAAAAAAGAAAATAGAGATACTCATTTTGGCTCCTGGTTTGTGTGTGGGAACAAAGAAGGAATTTCTGGGTGCAGGAGGAGGCACCTTAGCCCACAAGACATGAGATGGCCCTGAGAGCGGCCAGAAAGTGGTCCGCAGTCCCAGTAGAAGTTGTGAAGATGGTAACGAGATGTGCTCCCCAGTATCCATCTACCCTACCTTGCCCTGGAGGGTGGTGCTTTGACATCACTATTAGTTACAACGAAGAAAGAAGTGGCACTGTCCTTGGGAGAGAATCAGATTACCGTGAAGGCCACATACAAGAACCTCAGACTGCATGGATATGAAACATTTCTAAAATAGTGGTTTTGTGGAGGTTGGACACGACTGCCCTGTTCTCCTCTCCCCCACCTCCAGGTGTAGGAAGCCTGGGAAAATAGAATTAACCAGCTAAGCTGGGATTAAAGGCTCAGAGCATCTTAGGGTCCAGCTGAGAGCATTGGGTGCACCACTGGAGCTGCCAGATGGCCAGTCTCTGAGGGCCTGCGTGGTGAGGGGGAAGGGGCACCCTGGAATGTAGCTAGATGGCAGATGTGGCCTCAGGTGGGGAGGACTGGGAGCAGACAAGACAGATGAAGGGTGTGGGTGGCCTGGAGTGGAGGGAACGGGGAGGAGGGATGGGGTCCAGAGCTGGCTGGGTCAGAGCAGGAGGGGCATCTCAGAACACACTCAGCACTCGCATGATGTTGGTATAGCCAGAGCCAGGTCGCCAGCCTGTCACCACAATCACCAGGTCTCCAACATGGAGGAAGCCACGAAGCTTTCCTGGGGTAGGGGAAGAAGATAACCATCAGCCATTGAGAGACCTGGGCCAGCCCTGTCATGAGAACCACCTTATACTTCCTCAGGGCTACCCTCCCTGTAGGGGTCTGAGGCAAACTGTGTCATGTGTGCCACAGGTAGCGCCACAAGAAACATGACCAATGCATTATATCAGAACTGCAGGTATGTCCGTGGATGGCATGAGGGTGTTGCTAAGTGGCAAGTCTGTCCACCTGTGTTGCTAGGCCAGTAGGAAGAGGTGGGGTATGACCATAGCCAGTTTCAAAATAGGTTTTCGTTCTGGCTGCAGGAGACTAGGTCCCCTTTCTCCTTTCATCTCCTGCCCTCATGTCACGCTCAGGCTCTAGCCACCTGATGCAGGCAACAGCTGGGCTGACTTCTTGGGAAAGGCCTTGACCTCTCTCCCTCTACCCTCTTCCCCTCTGCATGCCCCATGGAGGCCGAAACATCTCTGAGTATTAGTGAGCGTCACAGATTAAATCTGGGACCAGAGGATAGAGGCAAGGCCCTTCGTGTGGGTGTGGAAAGTGGAGTGGGGGGTCATGATACAAACCCAGGGTGGGTGGGAAGGAAGTCTAGATGACTCACCACTTTCAATGCCAAATTGAACCCGGCGATCCACATCATCTGCCCAGATGGCCTCTGGAGGTTCACGGTAGAGCAAGGGAAAGACTCCTCGGCATAGGTGGGCCTGGCGGGCAGCCTGGGCAGAGCGGGTGACAGCGATGACTGCTGCCCGAGGTCGGTACCGAGACAGAAGCTGGGCTGAGCTGAAGGAGGCAGAGAAGATCAGCCCAGAGAGTGAGAGAGTGCTGAATCAGGAGTTTGGGTTCTGGTTCCAGTTGTCGGCGACAAGCTGTGTGACCCAAGTTGGGTAAGTCATTTGTTTCTGGGCCTTGGCTTTTCCCACTTGTTAAGTGGGTATAAGAATACTCCCCTTTCTTACCACACAAGAAAGATATAATGAAGGATACATCAAATGAAATAGTAATGAAAAACTTCCTTGAGACACAAAACCTTTCTGAGAAGGTACCTATATATATTACTCACCCTAAAAAGGTCTCTGGTTAACCCTCACAAGCCCACAAGGATGTGCAGAGAGCCTGGACAACCTACCCAAGGTGTCATTTCAGAGCAAAGACTTGAACTCAGACCTTCTGGGCCCTTCTGCAACCCCTCAGCAGGGTGAGGCTTTGTGGGCCAAATGCAAAGGACTTGCTTCTGAGCCCAGGAGCCCAAATGGCCTGGAGGCCAACGCGTCCAGTGATGTGCCTTCCCCTCCAACCCCTGGAGCCCACTGGTGCAGTTCCTGTGTGCTCCAGGTCCGCCGCTCCTGGCCACGGATCTCACAGCTACCTCTCCTCTTGCCCCAGACTGATATTCTTCATCTCTGATGACAAGACATAACCCAAGCCTGTGACCCATCCCCACCTGCCCCTGACCCAAAGGCTTGTCTTGGTGCTCACGGAGTCCCTCTCACCGGCCAGTCTTGGTCAGCACGATGATGGCTGAAGCACAGCACTTGAAGGAAGCCTCCACAGCGCCAATGGCAGTGACTTCCGTGGGATCACGGCTCAGCGGTGCTGCCCGGCGCAGCTCCTCAAACAGCTGCTGGTGATAGACCGCAGCCTCTGCCTCACGGGCAATCTGCAGGCACCAGGAGGTCAGGCTTGGGCAGGGGCACTGGGTCTCCCAGGGATTTGGCTGTCCAGCCCATCTGCCTTGCATTATGAGCTCCTACCGCATGCTGCATCATTACAGCCTCCACAGGAAATCTGCCTTTGGCAGTTTCCCCTGACAGCATGATGCAGTCTGCACCATCCAGCACAGCGTTGGCCACGTCGCTCGTCTCTGCCCGTGTTGGCCGGGGCTTACTGATCATGCTCTCCAGCATCTGGGGGACATCTGGATGTCAGAGCTGTGGGAGCCACACTCTGACCAGGGAAGCTACTTCTCTGACATCCACACTCTCAGAGTGCCCTGAAAGCCAGGGTCACAGCCACAAACTGTGTCCTTATCTGAAAATGGGGGTCACAGTATCTCTCCCTAACTTCATTGTTTGAGGGTCGAACACTGGACAGCAAAATGTGCTATAGACCTAAGGTGCAGGTATTCACCCTTGAGTGTCCCCAAAAGCCACAAAGTGCCCCTGCCCTTTTCAAGCTCACTCCAGACCTGTGTGGCACAGACAACTGGTTTGCCCGCCAAGTTGCAACGTCCAATCATCATCTTCTGAGCTAGGAAAACCTTCTCCGCTGGGATCTCGATGCCCAGATCACCCCGAGCCACCATGATGCCGTCGCTCACTTCCAGGATTTCATCAAACCTGGGTGATTGGGGCAGTCAGGGCTGGGGAAGAGCCAGGAGAAGCCAGGGAAAGATGGGAGAAGAGGAGGAGCTACGGGGCTGTTAAGGGCCTGATGGGGAACAAAGGCCCAGCCTCACTTCTTCACTCCTTCGTGGTTCTCGATTTTGCTAATGATCTTGATGGCCTGTCCTTCTGGCCCCAGAGCAGCTCGGACCGCAGCCACATCGCTGGCTTTCCGCACAAAGGAGGCAAAGATGATGTCTACGCCATGCTCCACCCCAAAGCGCAGGTCCCGGGCATCTTGCTCGGACAGCCCTGGCAAGTCCACCTGGGCGCCCGGCAAGTTCACGCCCTTCCGGCTGCCCAGGACGCCGCCATTCTCCACCTCGGTCTCCAGCCCCTCTGGGCCTGTGGGCATGGAAAGAGCCAGCCTAGGTCAGGGGTGAGGTCGAGAGCAGAGCCACGGCATAGGGAACGGGGGCTTGGACCCCCCAAGGGATTAGGAACCACGTCCCATTCTATTCGTCCGTCTGCCCTCGGCCTGGGCTCCACACTGAACGGGCACCGGGTGGACTTCTGTGGAAGAAACAACTGCCCCGCCAGTCCAGCCCCAAGCCAGGGTGAGCCCAGGAGTCTGGATGCTGGGGGCTCCTGGGATGAGGTGCGTTAGGACGCCCGCGGGGTGGTGTGGGGGGCGGGTGTACAGGGCAGATGCGGGAGCCCGAGGGGAGAGAGTGCGCCCAGCTCAGCGCAGGGCGAGGGCGGGAGGCGCGTCCGCACCGACTTTCCTGACCGCTAGGGAGATGAGCCCGTCGTCGATGTAGATGCGGCCCCCCACCGGCACGACCCTGAGGATGTTGGGGTAGTCCACCCACACGGTGTTCGCGTCTCCTCGCGTCTGGAACGTCGGGTCCACGGTCACCAGCACCCGGGAGCCCTTCACTAGCTCCACTTCCGACTCCGGGCCCTGCGGACAGAGCCAAGACCCGTGTTCGGCCCCTCCCTACGCTCCGCCCCCCGGGCAACTGCCTCCACGCCCTACCGCCCCCGGCTGGCCCCCACCAACTGGACCCGATGGGACCGCCTCTCACCCCCTGCAGGATCCCCGTGCGAATCTCTGGTCCTTTGGTATCCAGAGCGATGGCCACCGGTCGGTAGCTGAGCGGGGAAGCTGCGAAGCTCTCCACCGCCTCTCGGACATTGGCGATGGACTCAGCGTGGTACTGGTGACAGAACCGATTGGAGATTTCAAGGGAAGGTGGCCAGGACCTCGGGGCATACTCTAACCCCGGTGCCTCCTGTGGCCCCTTCCCGAACCTCATGTGAGCCATGGGAGAAGTTGAGTCGAGCAATGTTCATCCCGGCCTTGATCATCTCCTTGAGGCGCTCTACGGAGCGAGATGCCGGCCCTGGAACCAGAGATTTCGCTCAGACAACTTGCTCCCCAAACCTGAGAGACAGCCAGACCCACCACCACCCTCTGAGACACCGCATGCCACAGAAGTCTTGTTACCTGACCAACCTCTGTTCACAAGTCATAAACTACATTCCTCTCTCCAGCCAACACCTTGGGAGGCAGCCATGTGTGGAGGAGGAGGCGCTTGGAGGGGAGGGTCCTGGGCCAGGTCTGAATGAGGTAACTGTGTCTGCAGTGATGTAAGTGCTGCAGTTTGGGGGTAACCCCAGTGTGTGAGCGAGGCACAGCAGGGGATGGACACAGGGCTTTAGGCCTTCCTCTGACTGAGGAGAATTGAGTTGGACCCCATTTCTGCTTGTTGACAGGGCAGCTGTGTAACTGAGAGCCAACCTCTCCACCCCCTACCTAAAGCAATTCTTTCTTTCCTTTTAAAGAGAGGGAGAGAAACATCAATGTGCGAGAGACCCAGCCCACAACCCAGGCATGCGCCCTGACTGGGAATTGAACCACGACTTTTCGGTTCACAGGCGGGTACTCAGTCTACTGAGCCACACCAGCTAGGGCTAAAGCCATTTTTTCCTCCCTTTTATTGATTCTAGAGAGGGGAAGGGAGGGAGAAAGAGAAAGAGAAAGAATCATTGATGTGAGAGAGAAACATCCATCTGTCACTTCCTACACTCACCCTGACTAGGGACTGAACCCCTAACCCAGGCATGTGCCCTGATCAGGAATCAAACCCACGACCTTTGGGTTTGCCGGATGACACCCAACCAACTGAGCCACACTGGCCAAGGCCAGAAGCCATTTCTCGTACTTGCACATTAGATCTCCACCTGCTCACCTGCTCAAAGACAGATTCAGCCACTCTCCAGTCCTCTGTGTCATCAGTGTTTTCCTTTTGATTGGCTCATTCTCATCAGTATGTAAACCTGCTGTTACTTCTTCCATCAAAAAAATTCTCTTATTCCCAATTCTCCCTCCTGCTGCAGACCCATTTCTATGCTCTCCTTCGCAGCAGAACTCATTGTGAGAGTCTTCTGCACCTGCTGCCTCCAGTCCCGCACCCCCTATTCTTCATACCCACTCCAGTCAGGTGTCCACACCCCCTGCCCCCTCCACTGCCTCTGTCCTTGTCAAGGTCACCAAGAATCTCAGTGTTCTTGCTAAATCTAACGGTCAGTTCTCAGTCCTCACCTTGGCTGGCCCATTGGCAGCACTGGATACGTGTCCTTGACGTGCCTTCCTCACTTGTCCTCCGGGACACCATGCCCTGGGTGTGCTCTCACCTCACTGGCTCTCCTTCTCAGCCTCACTTGCTCCTCCCTGCCCTTAACACTAGATGTCTCATTCTTTTTGTCATTTCACTTTCACCCCGTTGATGGTTTCAACTAGTTTTATGGCTTTACATACCATCTATAAGCTGACAATTTATATCTCCAATTTTGTTCCCCACATTTATATCTTCAATTCAGACCTCTCCTCCATGCCCAGAGCCGTGTATCTGGTTACCTATTCTGTGTCACACTTGAGTGTCTAATATGCATCTCAAAGTCACCTTTCCCCAGACTTAACACCTGCTCTCCTGCCCCCAACCTCTCCACCACAGTCTTTCCTGCTCAGCTGATAATGCATCCTTCAAGTCTTCAAACCTAAAACCTTGGCATCATCCTTCATTCCTTTTTCACCCTCACCCTACCCTACATCCAATCCATTGGGAAATCCTTCAAAATGCATTCAGAATCTGACCACATCTTTTTAATTTAAATTTTGTTTTTTAATTACAGTTTACATTCAGTAGGATCTGATGACTTCTCACCACCTCCATTGCCACTACCTGGTCTGACCTAGAAATACTGCAGGAGCAGCTTCTGTGCTTCCTTCCAAACCCACCTGCAATCTATTTTCAATATAGCAGCCGGAGTGGTTCTATGAAAACTTAAGTAAGAGCGTGTTGTTTCCCCGCTCAAAACTCTCCAGTAGTTTTCCATTTTAGTTGGAGGAACTCAACTCAAATTCTAAAAATTCTACCAAGTTCTGCATGATCTTACCCTCTCCTGAAATCCCTATATTTTCCCTACTTTTCTCTCCCTTGATGGTTTCTGACCATCCCAGCCTTCTTGACTTGGGGTCTTTGCACCAACCATTCCTTTTGCCCGGAGCTCTCTTCACTAGACGTTTACATCCATCATTCTCTCATCTCCTTCAAATCTTTGCTCAGGTCTAATTTTCAAAATAATGGCTTCTCTGATAGTCTCTGATTGTAGGACTGCAGCCTGCCTCCTGCCCTGGCATCTTTGATGGCCTTCAGTATGCTCTATTGTTTTTTCTTTCATAGTATTAATCAGTTTCTCTTATTAATAGTACTATTGTTATTTTTATCCTCACCCAAAGACTTTTTTCATTGCTTTCAGAGAGAGAGGAAGGGAGAAGTAACATCGATATGAGAGAGCAACATCAATTGGTTGCCTCCTGTATGCTCCCGGACCAGAGGTTAGACCTGCAACCTTTTGGTTACTGGATGATGCTCCAACCAACTGAGCCATACCAGCCAGGTCAATAGAAGGGGGACCCAAGAAAACAAGAATGATCTTCTGGACGGTGGGTCCCTTGTAGTACCAATTTCCCTTGCTGGGTGAGTGTTCTAGAAACACATCTGTATCAGTGTTCCAGCTGGTGTTGTTATGACAGGCTGTGTTTGGCTTTAGTGAATTTTTTTTTTAAGGCTCTTTCAACACATTTGCCAATTTCATGATGGGTGATTTACTTTACAAGCGTACCTGCCCACACCACGCTGAGTGTTCAGCAGTTTTTGGCCAAAAAACAGTGTGACCCCATGCCCCACCTTCCCCATTCACCCAATCTCACCCTCAGCTACTTTTTTTGTTTCCCTGGATGAAAAATGTCCTCAGAGGGAAATGTTTGCTGATGTGGAAGAGATCAAACAAACAACAACAACAAAAACAGCAGAAGCACTTAAAAGGCATCAAAATCAATGAGTTCAAAAACCATTCTGAGCAATGGAGAAAATGTCTTGCTGGTGTATTGTATTAAATGGAGAGAACTTCGAAGGTGATCGAATTAAACATGTAAGAATAAATACACAAATTTTTAATAAATAAATTCTGTTTTCAGGGGTCTCCCCTCTTATTTATCACTTTCTAACATACCAAGTAATTTATTGTGCTTATTATTTATTATCTCACCTGGCTAGATTGTCAGCTCCCCAAGAGTAGTGATTTTTGTTCGTTTCACTGATCTACTACGCCCAGGGCCCAAAACCTTATCTACCAAGTGCTCAACAAATATTTGCGGAATGACACACTGACCCATGTGGCACCGTTGGTTGGGCATCCTCCCACAAACCAAAGGGTCTGTAGTTCGATCTCTAGTCAGGTCATGCGCCTGGGTTTCTTTCGGTCCTGTCCTGTCGGGGCACCTATGATTCTCCCTCACATCAATGCTTCGATCCCTCTCTTTCTCCCCTCCTCTCTCTCCAAAAATAAATAAAACCTTTAAAAATTTTTGCTGAATGAATGACTCATGGAGAAGTCTCAAAGGGGGTAAAAGATGAGGAAGCACCTTGAAAAACAACTGAGAAGCCCTGTGATGCTTCAGGGGATGGAGGGTGCTCACCAATGGTGGCAATGATGCTGGTACTGCGAGCAGCCACAGGCTCCGAGTCGATGTCCAGCAGGCAGAGGTGTTCCAGGAAGGTGTCTGCCATTGCGGCCGACAGCTGCTGCCTCTGGAAGAAGGCCGTGCCCAGCTCCTGGGTCAGCTGGGCTACGCTGGCCCGCCGCAGGTACCCCGCTGGCCCTGCAGTAGAAGGGGGCTGCATAGGCACCTGGCTCTCCCCTTTTCATCTCAGCACGCCCTCCATTCCTGCCCTCAGCTCTCCAGTTTTTGTGGAGTACTGCTTATGAACTGGGCCTTCTGCATGCAGTATCTTACATAGTCACAAAGATCCTATCAAGCAGGTACTGTTAACTGCTCTACAATGATCCCCATTTTACAGATAAGGAAACAGAGAAGCTGAGAACGATTAAATAAATTGCCCAATACCATATAGCTTCTAAGTAACAGAAATGAGATTCACACCCAGGTCTGACTAACTCCAGGCTCAAGTCCAGCTATCTGATCCCCACACTGCCCGACTTCTTGCCCTTTGGCTGCTGACTCCCCTCTGCCTCAGCCTCTGTCCCCACTTTGTTACCTCATTATTCAGGCCCAGAATCACCCAGTCCCCTTTCTAAGGTCCCTGTTGTTTTCCTTCCAATTGCTGGCTTTTCCATTCCCTCCTCTGAGTTTCCTCAGCTCCTTCAGTTTCTACTTCACCCAGGTCCTGAGGTCCTGTAGCTTGACTCAGCCCAGAGGAGCCGCTCTGGCCGTACCCTCCATGCCGCAGCACGCCTGCTGGGCTCTGGCGATCTGCTCCACACCGTCAGGCTGCCGGAGGTATGAGGCCCCTCTGGGTTGGGGATTGGTTCTGCCTACTGGTTAAAGTGTCACCAGTGTCTCCCCCATCACTGAAAGCCCTGTGGACCAGGGGTCAGAGTCCAAGAACCATGGGAGTGCCCCGTGACTCCCATGCTGTGGGTTCCTCTCTGCCTGGTAGAAGAGGCCCAGACCAGGGTCCATAATTTAACACAGAGGAGACCTCAATGAATACAGACCCTCCCCAAACTCTTCCTAGACAGCAGGTATGCATCTTTTGCACCCTCCACCCCCACTCCTGATTCTATCCTCATCTTCCTCACCCTTTAAAAAAATTTTAATGTATTAATTTGAGAGAGAGCAAGGGAGCGAGCTGTTGTTCCACCCATCGATGCATCCATTGGTTGATTCTTGGGTGTACCCTGAGAGGGGATTGAACCCGCAACCTTGGTGCATTGGGGCTGACACTCCCCCCTACTCAGCTACCTGGCCAGGGCTCTTCCCCCTCTTTTCACTGACTTCTGTTGACCCTTCTTACCTCCTGGAGCCCCAATTAGGATGGACTTTGCTAAGTCCCTTTGGGACTTGGAGATCCATGACCAAAGCTGTTGGGGTTTTGTGTTCTCATTCTCCTGGATTGACATGCTCCCAACGCGTGGGCTGGGGCTGCCCAGAGTGCAGGGAGAGGGGGAGAGGAGACAAAACTGCTGGTCTTATCTAAGAGAGCCAGAGAGAAGAAAAGGGACACACCCAGTAGGCTGCCTCTGTCTCCACACGGAGTCCCTCCCCCAGACCTACTGGCTCTTTTCCCTTGTCTTCTGGCATTCCCCCTCTCGTTCATATTTCCTGGTACCTTTTTTTTCTTTTTAAATTTTTTTATTTTTCAATTACAGCTTACATTCAATATTACTTTGTACTAGTTTCAGGTGTACAGCACAGTGGCCAGACAACCATGTACTTTACAAAGTGGTCTCCCTGACATTTCCAGTACCCGCCTGGCCCCATACGCAGTTATTACAGTATTATTGACCATATTATCTCCTCTGTACTTTACATTCCTGTGGCTATTTTAACTACCAATTTGTACTTTTTAATCCCCTTGCATCTTCACCCATTACCCTACAACCTCTTCATCTGGCAACCATCAAAACACTCTTCAAATCCATGATTCTGCCTCTGTTCTTGTTTACTTAGTTTTTTCACATTTAATTGTTGATAGATATTTATGTATTTGTTGCTATTTTATAGTTCATAGTTTTGGTTTTTTTTTAAAATAAATCCCTTTAACATTTCATATAATAATGATTTGGTGATGATGAATTCCTTCAATTTTTTCTTGTCTGGGAAGCTCTTTATCTGCCCTTCGATTCTAAATGATAGCTTTGCTGGGTAGAGCAATCTTGGGTGTAGGTCCCTGCTTTTCATGACTTTGAATATTTCTTGCCAATCCCTTCTGGCCTGCAAAGTTTCTTTTGAGAAATCAGATGACAGTCTTATGGGGACTTCCCCTGCAGGTAGTAAGTAACTGCTTTTTCTCTTGCTGTTTTTAAGATTCTCTCTTTATCTTTAACCTTTGGCATTTTAATTACTATGTATCTTGGAGTGGGCCTCTTTGGGTCTATTTTATTTTGGACTCTCTGTGCTTCCTGACCTTGCATGTCTATTTCCTTCACCAAATTGGGAAGGCAGCTATGCTAACCACTATACCACCAACGCTGTGGCTCCTTCACCAAATTGGGGAAGTTTCCTTTCATTACTTTTTCAAATACAGTTCCAATTTCTTGCTATTTCTCTTCTCCTTCTGATACCCCTATGATATGAAAGTTGGAAAGCTTGAAGTTGCCCTAGAAGCTGCTTACACTATCCTCATTCTTTTGGATTATTTTTTCTTCTTGTTGTTCTGATTGATTGTTTTTCTTTTCATCCTTATGTTGCAAATCATTGATTGGATTCTCAGTTTCATGCACTCTATTATTGTTTCCCTGCAAATTGTTCTTTATTTCAATTAGTGTATCCTTCATTTCTGACTAGATTTTTTTATGAGGTCCTCACTAACTTCCTTGAGCATCCTTATAACCAGTGTTTTGAACTCAGCCATCTCATAGATTGTTTATCTCCATTTTATTTAGTTTTTTTTTTTCCCAGAGTTTTGATCTGTTCTTTCATTTGGGCCATGTTTCTTTGTCTCCTCATTTTGGCAGTCTCTCTGTGTTTGTGCCTGTGCATTAGGTAGAGCTGTTATGACTCCTTGTCTTTGTAGCATGGCCTAATGTAGCAGGTGTCCTATAGGGTCCAGTGGCACAGACTTCCCTATCACCCAGGCTGGGTACTCGAGGTGCACCCTTCATGTGGGCTGAGTACACCCTCCTCTCGTAGTTGAACCTTGGTTGCTGTTGGCAATGGGAGAGATTTACTGAGGGCAGTCAACTGCAAGGATCGGCTGTGACAACTGACCACCCACTTCAGTCCTCCATGGAGGATCAGCTGCGCAGGGGCAGGGTGGTGGTGCTCCTACGTGGACTATAGCTGTCCACTGGGTGTACTGGCCCTGAGGTGTTCCAGGTGGTGCAGGCCAAGGTCAGCCCTCACCTGTGTTTTGCAGGGGGACACCCTGCCTGAGCTATAAAGCAACCTGAGATGGCTGCTACTTATGCTGGGCTTGGAGATTCTTAGGCGAAGCCAAGCTGTGAATCTAGGCTGGTTGCTGCTAGTGCTATGTCTGGGGCCATTTGGCAATTGGTAAGGTCAGTGGGGGCTCACTGAAGCTGGCTGTGCTTGTTTGATAGGATTTAGGAAGTTACAAAACATGAGTCAAGATTAGCCATTCACTCCCTGGCTGGTGTAGCTCAGTGGGTTGAGCGCAGGCCTGCAAACCAAAGAGTTGCTGGTTCAATTCTCAGTCAGGGCACATGCTTGGGTTTTGGGCCAGGTCCCTTTTGGGGGTGTGCGAGAGGCAACCACTCATTGATATTTCTCTCCCCCTTTTTTTCTCTCCCTAACCCTCTCTCTAAAAATAAATAAATATATTTTTTAAAAATACCATTAAAAAAAGCTTTAAGAAAAAAAAGATTAGCAATTTGTATGGAAAAGCCACTGTTAACAGCTATAAGTTGAGTGAGATGGAGCCTCAGGGGATCTCCATGGAGGGGCAAACTGTGTTAGCCAGGTTGATGGAGTCTCAGCTACGGCACCGGCCTGCTGGCTGTGTGGCTCTGTAGGGGCACAGTTCAGAAAAGGGACAATAATGGCCTATGCCCACCTTTCTGTCTGGGACACAGCTGTCCCAGATGCCAGATACTTCACTTCCTCCCTGTATGCCACCGTTGCCTTTCAAGCTGCTGCCCAGGTGCTTGAACATGAGTCTGAGCAGAAGGAATGAGTCTGAGCATGTTCAAGTGTGGATTCTTTAAGGGGAAATGCTTGGGACTGCAGAAGTTTTCTTCCACTGACTTGGTTTCTGCTGGTTTCTACAGCCAGAAGTTGTGGTGACTTATTTTCCCAGCACTGGAACCCTGGGCTGGGAGTCCTGGTGTGAGGCTAGGACTCCTTGCTCCCAAGATATCCCTTCTGAATTTTTGTCCACCACGTGTGGATGTGGGACCAGCCCATTCCTTGCCTCCACCCCTCCTACCAGTCTGGATGGATGTGGTTTCTTGAATTCCGTAATTGTCAGTCTTCCATTCAACTAGATTCTGATTGATGGTAGTTATAATTTTTTTTCTGTTTTTGAAGATTTTATTTATTCATTTTTAGAGAGGGGAAGGGAGGGAGAAAGAGGGAAAGAAACATCAATGTGTGGTTGCCTCTCAAGCGCCCCCTATGGGGACCTGGCCCACAACCCAAGCACGTACCCTGACTGGGAATTGAACAGACGACCCTTTGGGTCGCAGGCTGGCACTCAGTCCTCTGAACCACACCAGCCAGGGCCTAATTTAATTATAATTTTGATGTGGTTGTATGAGGAGGCAAGCCGTGTTTACCTATCCAGATAGATTTTTCAATCCATTCACACTATCTTTGTCATCAACCTGAATAGATATTTCCTGCTAAATACGGCCCCTTTTTCCTTATACTTACTGAAGTTAGCCTAGATGAACCTGGGAAACAAAGGGTTTAGGGTAGGGCCTGGAGCCTGAAGGAGGAGGATGGGAAGTACTGTGATATTGTGGCAGGATTCTCTCGGAAGGCTCTGATGGCATGCTAACATTCACTACCATTTGCTCACTGACCACTGTCCAATACTCATTGAGTGCCTGCTCTGTCTCAGGTCCTGCGGATACAGTGGTGAGCAAAACAGGCAGGGCCTTGTCCTTCTGTGGAATCTATAATATGGTGAGAAGACAGACTATAAACAAGTATCAAACAGATAAATGTATACCTACAAATTGCGTAAGTGCTATAATGGAATCAATTAGGGTGCTGGGAAAAAGAAGCCTGTGGGAGAAGGGAGTGGAATGTTTCTTTCTTTCTTTCTTTCTTTCTTTCTTTCTTTCTTTCTTTCTTTCTTTCTTTCTTTCCTTACTTACTTATAACAGGAACAGTATGGGGCTTGAGTTTCATCAAATTAATCCACCTCTATATTTTTTATTTTTAAAAAAGATTTTATTTATTTATTTTTAGAGAGGGGAAGGGAGGGAGAAAGAAAGGGAGAGAAACATCAATGTGTGGTTCTCTCGCTAATAGGGACCTGGCCTGCAACCTAGTCATGTGCCCTAGACTAGGAATTGAACCAATGACCCTTTGGTTTGCGGGGTGGCACTCAATCCACTGAGCCTCACCAGCCAGGTTGGCCTCTCTATTTTTTTAAAGGATTTTAAAAATTGATTTTAGAGAGGAAGGAAGTGGGCAGAGAGGGAGAGAGAGAGAAACATTGATTTGGTATTCCACTTATTTATGCATTTATTGGCTGCTTCTGGTATGTACCCTGACCAAGGACTGAACCCACAACTGTGGTGTATTGGGATGATGCTCTAACCAACCGAGCTATTCAGCCAGGGGAGGCCCTCTTTGAAATAATCATATTTAAGCTGAAATGTGAAAGATGAAAAGGAACCAGTGGGAAAAATTTGGAAGAAAGAGTTTTCTGAGGGGTTGTAAATAATATATGCCACGGCTCTAAGGAAGGAAAAAGCCTCTTGCTAAGGAGAGGGAAAGCTGAAATGAGGTCACACATCTGGAGTGGAGGGGCATGGTCTTTGGTGAAAGTGGAAAACTTAGTGGGGCCTTGGAGGGCACCGGGTTCACCCAGTGGAGTGACATGACCCAACTATTGCTCTAGATCCCTCTGGCTGGTCGGTGGAAAATAGAAAGCAGGCATGCAGAGACCAGAGAGGGATTTAGGAATACTCTAGGTGAGAGGTAATGGACTAGCACAGTGGCAGTGGAGATGAAAGGAAGACAGATTTGAGATGTACTTTGAAGAGCAAACAGGGTAGATTGACAGAGACGTGTAGGGAGAGGGAGACAGAGGCTTTCATCTCCTGAAGGATGGCACTGAGGAGCCTGGCCTGACAGTTGGGTACATGGTAGCACCACTCACTAGGACTAGGGAAGACATAGGATGATGGGGGAAAATATTCAAGGTTTCAGTTTTACGTAGACTAAGTCTGAGATACCAGTTTAATCATTAAAATCAATAGGCAGACAGTTGGCTCTGTCCATCAATGCCTCGTTACATCCTCTCCCTTCACCATCATGATGACCTAGAAGGAAGGTAGGATCAATAGCCTGTTTACAGATTTGGGAACGGGGGCGATCAGGGTGAGCTGGGCATCTTATGTTGCCACTCCACATCCTTTCTCTACTCTTGTCCGCTCTGCTCTGGAGTCAGGAGGCTGCAGGCCTTGCCTTGTAGCCTCTGTAGGGCTTGAGTAGTGGAGAAGGGCACCAACAGGAGACGAGACGGAGGGCGGGGAATCTGGGCATTTACCTGCTCCCTACTCCTGCAAGGTTGCTGTAGGTCCCAGCTCCTGGCAGGGTCCTTTTCATTCCAGATCCAAGAAACCGTTCTCCACTCCCTCCATCCCCTGGGCCCCTGAGGGTGGTAACTAAGCCCACTGTTACCCAATCTGGGATAATGTACTAACCTTTATGTTTTATCCATACCCTGCCCAAGCCTTTGTATAAGGTCCTGTTATAAAATACTCTTCAAATTATCTACATCGAGAGACCCCTCGGTTTCCTGATGGAACCCTATCTGCCATACTTGTCTAGGGCTAAAAATCTTGTCAGTGGTGGAGCTGGGATCTGGGCCCAGAGAGTCCGGAGCCTGGGCTGTAAGCACTGAGCTCCATTCCTTTCCTCTTGGGACTATTTTGTTGGAAGGGACAGGGAGAAACCTCAGACTCTGGTTGGAGAAGAAAGAGGTTAGATAGAAGGAAGGACAGAAAAAGAACAAGTAAAGATGGACAAAAGTTGTCATCCGAGGGAACTTGATAGATTTCCAGGACTAGGGGCTCAGTTCTTGTGCTTGGAGATCAGAGAGGGACATGGGATGTTTAAGGTTTGCCTGGCAATTTTGAACTGATTTTAGAAAAGTTAGGAGGACAAGAATTGTAGAGATTCAAGAATCAAGTGGCCAACGGGAAGTAGGGGTTGGTGCCCCAAAGCATCCCCCTGCCCTATCCAGCCGAGGGACAGAAGCTTCGGCTGAAATCAGGTCAAACAGGAGAAGTAGTCTGGCTGATCCTGGGTCCACAAGTGACCCTGTGAGATCATCTGCGCTTTGTTACAGGGACAGGCACCCCGAACATAGATAGGTGCGTGAGGGGGAAAGACATCGGGAGAATTCAGCTTTTTGGATAAGATCTCTCCCCAACCCCCCAGCTCATCCTCAAACGCAGGTACTCTGCCATCCTCAGACACATACAGGGCTTCTCACCCCCAACGTCAAACACACATAGTCACAGACTCAAGCGTGAAGCCAGCCCCCACCACAGGCCCTGCCCCACGCCAGACTCTGAAGGTATGAGGTCACTAAGGTCAGGTCCCCACCCATTGAGGGAGAGACAGGAAAGCTAGCATTTAGGTTTCATAAAGTGTGTCAGGTGGGGAGATAGAGTTGTTTTCAACTCTACCCCCTATACCCACAAGAAACTGTGCCTTGTGGGTATAGGGGATATCAGGGTGGCTTCACAGAGGAGGTGACAACAGAGCCCAACAGTCAAGGATGGTGCATGCCCAGCGCTGGGACAAATGCATATGCATGTATGCACACACATGCACACTCACACAAACACCTCCAATTCCATCCGTGCACACTCATCTCATCATAACACACAGGCTGCACACCACAAGCGCATGCTCATACAGCACACTCACACAGTTACACAGACTAACCTGACCCTCCCCCACTTTTTCTCACAGAGACATACACATGCATGCACAAGCACGCTCCTGCTCTCACAACAGCCTACAAAGTCCAGGCTCTGTCCACCAGCCTAAGGCGGCTTTACTCTGCAAACCGCCCAACGCCCGCCCAGCCTCGTCGGGGAAAGGGCCACCGCCCTCCTGCAAGGGGAGCCCGAGAGCCTAGAGCCGCTGCGGCAGGAGGGCGAGGCTGCCGGTGCCCACGCCCCACTGCGACTCCAGCCTGGGTGGAGAGAGTCTGAGTGTCGAGTTCGTCGTCTGCAAACCGAGATAAGAAACCTTTGGGAGGGCGCAGTTGGATACCGTTCGCGGACATGCTGTGGTTGTTCCGGTGCGTATACGGTGACGCCTCTCTGACCTCTGTAATCAGAACATCGCCTGTGGGGCTCTGCGTCTATATTTCCAAGAGTTCCATAGAATTTGTTCGAAATGTATTTACACTTATTTGAATAGCACAATATACACAATTCAGAGGTACGGATTACGGGTGAAGCGTTTCTCCCTTCCCAACTTCATCCCCCTTCCCCGCTACTCAGTTTCCCCCAGCACATTGCCAGATTTCTGAATTTTCTATGTATTCTCCCAGGAATAGGCAATGCAGGAACAAACAACATACCATCTTTCCCTTTTTAGTGCGAATGGCAGCATGGTACTACACATCCAGTCTACACTCCGCTCCCCTCCCACCCTCGTCCCCCTTTAGTCCCAGACTCCTTGCTTAGGAAGAGACACCTTAACTTGGTCCACAGCTTCTGTAGTGGACCCCTGCACGCCATCCATAGAACCCTCATTTGCGTGGGGGAAATTAGCCAGAGAGGAGCTAGAGGCAGAGGCCAGCCTGGACCCATGTCTCTTTTCCTTTTTTTAAAAATTGTGGTGAAATGTAAATAAGATAAAATTTACCATTTTAACCTTTTTAAGCATACAGTTCAGTGGCATCGAGTTAATTCACAACGCTGTGCAATCGTCGTCACTATCAGTTTCCAAAACTTTTCCATCAACTCAGAGACTTTGCCCTTAAACAGTAACTCCCCACTCTCCACCCAGCCTCTGGGCGCACCTATGCGTTTCTCGTCTCTGTGAAGTTGTCCGCTCTAGGCACCTAGGATAAGTGGAATTATACAGTATTGTCTCTTCGTACCTGGCCTACGTTTCCGAGGTTCTATTGTAGCATGTATCAGAACTACCTTCTTTTTTAAGGTTGAATAATATTCCACTGCATGGACACACCACATCTGCTGACCCGTTCACCTATCGATGCGTCTGCAGATGGGCCGTTTCTGCCTTTTGGACATTGTGAATCACGTTGCCGTGAATGTTGATCTACGTACGGTCCCAGGTCTCTGGCTCCTTCTGGAGCCTATTGTGAAGGTGCATCATGTTTTGCTCAGCTCCTGAATTGCATGTGGGGCAAGTAAAGGGCTCAACTCTGATGAGAGGTGGGACGTGCAAAAGAGCCACACACTGAGAGGGGTGGGGGAGAAGGAGGTGGGGGGGGGAGAGGGTGGAGAGCACAGTGCTCTATTTACCACCCACTAATGTTTCCCATCACACGTGGAGTAGAAGCCAAAGTCTTTACAAGGCCCTGACACCTCTCAATCCTCCTCTCCCTCCTTTTGTCCCTTTAAAGCCTCTTGTCCAGTCATACTGACTTCCTCACTGTTTCTCAAACAAGGAAGGTAAGCACCTGCCTCAGAGAGGGTAGCTGAAGTCCCCGTTCCCTCCCTCTGTCTACAGAGATGCCTCCCCTCGATGGCCATGTACCTCGCTCATGACTTCCTTCTAGTCTTTTCAGGCATCACCTTACCAGTGAGGCCTTCTCTGACCACTGCATTTAACACTGCAGTTTCCCCCCATGCTTTGCTTTCCTTCCTTGCTCAACTTCCATACATTTCACTTGTTTAATGCATTCTTACCCCACCTAGAAACTCAGTTCCAGCAGGACAAGGATTTTGTCCATTTCGTCCATCCACTGCTACACTCCTAGTGCCTACTATGTACTCAAAAAATAACTTTGAAAGACGAATGAATGGTGAGGGGGTCTGGCTCTTAAGGTGACTCAGCAGGGTCCAGCACAGTCCAGCCCACCCCAGCCTCTCTCCTGGGCTTCAGACCCTCATACCAATGGCCCCTGCGGTGGGGTCACGCTCCATCTTTCAGCAACCCCTGTCTCTTGTGCATCTTCTATTAGCTCAGTCAACTTCTTTTCCTTTCTGTATCCTCACCCCATCCTGCTCCACCTCCTAAACTCTCTGCATTTTAGTGAAACTCTGAACCTCTCACCACCCACATCTAACATCAATAAACAAAACGTGCAGACTCCAAACATTTTCCAAATCCACCTCTACTCCACCTTCACTGCCATGCACTGTGGCCTGTGGCCTGCCTCTCCTCATCTGTTGCCCAGGTTCTTCCTCCCGGAGTCTCTGTTGCTGAGGACCCCATCTGCAAAGGAGCCTCTCACTGTGGATAAGTTGTCTAAAAATCAGGTCTGATCAGCCTGCTCTGATCAAGGGCATTACTGACTCATCAGGGCATGGAAGGACCTTTACTATCTGGACCCAGGTCACTTCTCTAGCCACGTCACCTTCCTTTCTCCACGCTTAGCCCATGCATGAACGCTTGCACTTCCTTAACGTGACTAGGCCTCTGTCAGTGCCACACGTTCGCACACATTGTTCTCACCTGTGTGCTCTTCCCTTTCTTCTCTGTTAACCAAAATTCCTATTTGACCAATTCCATTTCACCTCCTTTCTGACATCTAGACAGGCTTTTGTTAAAAATTACAGTTTACATTCAATATTACTTTGTATTAGTTTCAGGTGTATAGTATAGTAGTTAAACAAGCATACACTTTACAAAATGTTTCCCCCAATATTTGAGCACCCACCTGGCTCCATACATAGTTGTTACAATATTACTGACTGTACTCCTAATGCTGTATTTGACATCTCTGGGACTATTTCGTGACTACGAATTCGTAGTTTTTACTCCCTTCATCTTTTTCACCCAGCCTGCCAGAAACCCTCCCCTCTGGCACCCATCGATCTGTTTTCTGTATCTGTGTGTCTGTTCCTATTTTGTTTGTTCATTTATTTTGCTCTTTAGAGTCCACATACAAGTGAAATCATGTGGTATTTGTCTTTCTCTGCCTGACTTATTTCACTTAGCATAATACCCTTTAGATCCATTCATGCTGTGGCAAATAGTAAGATTTCATTCTTTTTTATGGCCCAGTAATAGTCCAGTGTGTATATGTACCACATCTTTATCTACTTATCTACTAATGGGCATTTGAGTTGCTTCCATATCCTGGCTATTGTAAATGATGCTGCAATGAACATAGGGGTGCTTATATTCTTCCTAATCAGTGTTTTGGGTTTCTTCAGATATATACTCAGTAGTGAAATCACTGGGTCATAAGGCAGTTCCACTTTTAATTTTTTGAGTACCCTCCATATTTTTTTCCATCATGGCTGCACCAATCTGCATTCTCACTGGATGGACTTTCTTGTCTCCTTCTTCTGTTCAGTTAAATTTAAAACACATGTCCAACTGAATACAATGTATGGACCTGATTTGGATACTGATTTAAACAAAGTAATCACAAAATACTATTTTGAGACAATCCAGGAAATTTGAACATGGATTGGGCATTACAGAATATCAAAGAAATTACCGTTTATCTTGTGTTGCATTTAAAAAATTCCTTATCTATTAAAAGGACATTCTGAAGTGTCTGTGGGTATAATGATATTCATATTGGGAGTTTGAATAAAAACATTTCAGCAAAGAAAGGGTGTGGTGGCTGGTATGGGGAGAAGAAAGGTGAGTAGTTTAATAAAATCAGATGGACGAGATCAGATGGACCACTGTGAAAGCTCGGTGAGTTCCATGGGGGTTCATTAAACCACTTCTCTGCTCTTGGGCATGTTATAAAAAACAAGAAAATTAATTTCATATAAGTTTATTGTTGGGGCAAACCCTGTGCTGTCATCTGGGTGACAATATTAAAGATGTCTCTGTCTTCAAAAAGTTCCAAGTAGTGGAGAAGGTAGGTGAGAATTCAGGCACTGTTCACATTTAGTGATCAAGTTGTGACTGGGGGAGCCTGGGCCGCAGGGAAACATGTAACCCAGTGAGGGAAGATCTCCTAGAAGAGGACTGAGGTTTGGCCTCTTAATGGAGACCACAAAATACAAGGGCTTAAACCATCCTCTACCCGATGGTTAGGATGCAACCAAAAGCTGACATGGCCTGTCATCGCTGGGACATTGCTGTCCACTTACCTCCATTTTGGGGAGAAGAAAAATGACATTCAAATGAACCCCAGTCATGCAGCCAATAAGGATTTAAACCAGGGTTCGAACTCAGGATTGGTTGACTGCAAAACTGTATTCTTTCCCTGAGTACTTGAGGCTACTTGGTGAGTATGGCAGAGGGTAGCTCTGAACTCTTTCTCTCTTCCCAGGGACCTAGAGTATTTAGGAGACTCTAGCCTATTTTCCTGCTAGGGATTCCCTTGTGGGGGTTAGACAGGGTGTTGGTGAGCCCTTCCTGACCTATGTCAATCGCTCTTCTCTCTGGGGCTGAGGAGCTAGCAGGTGACACTGACCCCCATAAGAGCACAGAAGACAAGCCAGTTAGATATTAAATCAGCTAGAGACCTGACTCGAAAGTCTGAGTGCCCTCCTTCTTCCATTCGGAAGGGCTACATTCTGGTCCTCTCAGAGCTTCATACAGTGGCTTAGCAATAAGCTCAAAGTTTGGAATCTGAATGCAGCAGTAGCCAGCCATTCCCAGGAATCCTCTCTGCTGTTTCCTGGTATCAGGAACTCTCATTTAAATTATGGTTCCTTGTCATGGCTGGTGTGGCTCAGAGGACTGAGCACCGGCCTGCAACCCGAAAAGTCAGCAGGTCGGTTCCCAATCAGGGCACATGCAAGTGTTCTGGGCCAGGTCTCTGGGTGTGTGTGTGGGATGATAATCCATGCGCTGATGTTTCTCTCCCTCTCTTTCTGCTGTTTTTCTCCCTCCCTTCCCCTCTCTCTAAAAGTAAGCAGATAAAATATTTTAGAAAATTATGCTTTCTTTTCTGTTTCCAACAAGATTCTTCTTGCCAGGTTCAAGCAGGAACCCAAGAGACTTTATGGCTTGTTGGCACATATGGGCCTTCTGTGCTGATATTTTATAGTCACAAGATGCCAGGTGGTTCAAGGTAGCTATATAGTGTTAGTTAAACATTGCTGAAGTGATGTCCTGGTAATTAAGAGGCCATCTACATATTGTAACACAATTCCTCCTTCTCATTTTAGATCCTTTAAGTCCTGGCTCAGGGTCTCCCCCCAAATCATGGGGAGTTCTTGAACCCTTGTGGTAAGACTGTCTGTCCAGCAGTACTGAGTCTTGACCTGAGATTCCAGTCCTGCCATTGCAAAGCAAACAATGGCTGAGAGTCTTGGCCAACCAGGATGCAGAAAAAGGCATCTATTAAGTCCAATACTGAAAACCAGAGGCTGTGCCCGGGTATACTCTTCACAGGAGTACAAGGATTTGGGACAGTGGGGTGAGTGTCCTATACAATGTCATTTATGGCCCTTCAATCTTGTACAAATTTGATACTCATTCGAGTGGGGTTTCTATGTGGGCAATATGGGTGTATTGTATGGGGAGTGGCAGGGCTGAACAAGTCCATATTCCTGGAACTTCTGAATTATTGGGCATATTCCTTCTAGGGTCTCTTTCTGCAAGGGATACTGCCTCATATTAGAGGAGTCCCCACCCCTGGTTTGAGGTCAGCTTTAACAGGGAGGCTCCCTTAGCCCTGTCTGTTTTCCAGAAGCCCACACCATGGGGTTTGCCTGATTCTCCACATCTGGTCAGAGTCGCTTTTCTTCT